>ML334059.1:0-12599 GCA_005239505.1 Nicotiana paniculata
AAAATAAGCTTTGGAAACTACCTACGAGTGAAAAAGATTCGATATTTAATGAATTAAGAAAAATTCAACAAAAGTCAACCCTGGGGTCCATCTGGTCAAAACCTGAGTCCAAGGGTAGATCTCGACTACCCATAACCCCACGAGTCCATATATGTATTTTGTTTAAAAATACGAGTCCAATGCGACTCTCAAATCACAAATTTTTATTTTTCAAAACATAGATAAATCCCCAAATTTTCTCTTAAATTCTCATGAATTTGATGTTAAATCTCATGTATAATCATGCAATATAATTGAAAATAGGTCAAAATTACTTACCCAATGAATGTAGGTAAAAATTCCACCTCCAAATCGCCTCCTACTGAGTCTAGGGTTCTAAAAAGAGAGAATAAGACTCAAATCCTAATTTTCAGACCNTCAAGTGGTTGCAAAAGCGAACCTACCCACCTCAAGTACTACTTCTCAATTGCGATCCAGGTAGCACAATTGTGACACTTGAGACCCACTTCTAATATCAAAATTGAGATGCTGGTGCTTGCTATTGTGAAACTTGAGTCATCAACATACCAGCAAACCTGTTCCAGCTCAAAACCATTCTGAAACACGTTCGAAACTCACCCGAGCCCTCATGTGTCACGACCCAAAATCGAACACGTTGTGATGGAGCTTATCACATTACTATGCAAGTCGAAAACCACAAATAACAATGCATTTTTAAATTTAAAATAAGAAGAAATATGTTTACAGTAATAATATCATATCTATTCGATAAAAAAATACCGTAACTCAATATACAAAATCCCCCAAAATCCGGGTGTCACTGAGTACATGAGCAACTAAAATGTCAACACAGTCAAACCACTAATATACTTACCAAGAAAGATAGAANGTGGATATGCACAAGAAATGCAGAGTACGGTATAAGTATAACTGACCCAATGCACTTAATAAGTAATAGGACTAACCTTAGGCTTAAAGTACTGACAACCGCAGATTGGTACAGTCCAAATCCAGATAATAACAGTAATAACTTAGAGAGAAATCCAATAATCAGTTTGTACCAGTGTAGAAATGTAGACATGCTTTCTAGTTTTAAAAAGTTTGAGCACAACATGGATAGAATATGTCAAGTATGACTAACGTGAGGAATGTCACATCTCGATATCTACATGTCAAGTATGCATGTCAACTGTAATGCGACATAGTGATGAATTCATATACTCATACTCTCAGAGTATTCATCATCGTTCAGCCCGCTCAAACACTCGGCACTCCCAATAACTTAGTACTCGCACTCAGCACTCATCGGTACCTGCACTCACTGTTAGAATGTCAGACTCCAGAGGAGCGGATCCTGCCCAAGCGCTGAAATAATACAATCATGGCATGAATCAATAAATCCTAATGCAACGTGAAACCCAATCCCATAAATATCACTCACAATCAGGCCCTCAACCTCACTCAATCATCAATCTCTCCAGTCTCTCGGGCTCACAAATCTCATGACAATCAGCCTAAACAATGATAATACGATGTAACAATAAATGGCAACAGAGATTGAGATATGATATGCTAACGATACACGTGGTTGAGTACATAATTGTAATTTTAGAAAATAATTCAACAGTAGAAGTGACCTATGTGGGTCTCAACAGAACAAACATATAGTATAAGCATGATTTCTAACATGGATTGTAGCTCAATTAATCTAACGAGTAGGAGTTTCATGAATTGAAACATGGTTTGATAACTACACAGTACCACATAATCAACCGAATCATAATTACCACGGTGCACGCCCACATGCCTTTCACTTAGCATGTGGGTCACCTCAACGGCAACCACATAACACACATTTCTGGGATTCATACCCTCAGAACAATGTTTAGAAGCATTACTTACCTCAAACTGCGCAAATCACTACTCCAACAAGGCCTTGCTTAACGAATCGGCCTTAGAACGACTCAAATCTAGCCACAAATAACTTAATACAATCAACACAAGCTATAGGAATCAATTCCACTCGATAAAGATAAGTTCTTTTATCAAAGTCAAAAAGTCGACACCGGGCCCACGCCTTGAAATCTGAAAAAATTAAAATAATCCGAACACCCATTCAACAACGAGTCCAATCGTACTAAAATTACTCAATACCAATTCCAACTCGACCTTCAAATCCCCATCAATTATTTTCACGCCCCAAACCTGAAGAGGCGTGGCCGGCACCCGGTTCCATACTCGGCCCATGCGTACAACTCTTTAACTGTGAACTCTGGAGGGGTAACCCTAAACTTAGTCCGATGAGGTCATAGTATGAATTATCTAAGAATAATGTCCACAACCAGCAATACCAAACTAAACATCTACATAGGGCTGGTAAACCCACAATACTGATATAAAAAAAAATATAAGACTTGTCTACAATCCTCTAGGGATAAATGAATTACATCATGGTCGGGACGGGGCCTCGACCTACCCATCAAACTTGCACATATAAAATGGACTCCAAGGTCTAGACCTGGTAAATCCGAGGAAGTGGAGGTTACAAACCAAGCTGATGTTTGCCTCTGTCTACTGGGAAGGTCTATCCAGTTGTCTATCAGGACCTGCATGTATGAAATGCCTCGTCCGCAGCAAAAGGGACGTCAATACAAAATAACTTACTGAGTCTGTAAGGCAACAAAATAAATCAAAGCTGAAACTGAACTGATAATAAAATAACTGAAGGTACCTAGGAGCCAAATATAATTAAAGATATGCTTACCTGTTGATACTGACTCATCTCTCTCAATATAGTAAGTAAAATAGTTGTCCGGCCCTATAAGGCTCGGTACGTGTAACTGCTCTGCCGTAGTAGGTTCGCTCATAGGCGATCGACCATACTATGCTTTGTATCTTGGACATTCTGGGCTTGCTCATAAGCGCTCGACCACAGTAGGCTTAATATATGACTTTCCATCTGATAAGATGTTGCTCAATAGTGGCCAGCCCAACGATTATAGCTCGGTGATGGTGAAAATACTGTTATACTGTATATATATGTATATATAGACTCCCTGCTCTATTTGCTGAAAGAAGACAAAACTAAAGTGAATATGAAGTCCCGATAAGGGAGAATACTGTAACTTATGAGACTAGAAAAATTTACATAAATTCAGGAATATGATCTTCTTTTTATGCCTCGTTATCAAACACATGTAGTTACTGGATCATGCCAAAATAAAGGAAAGGTTTACACATAACATACCTTAACTCCGTTGAGTCCTTAATACTCTCCAAGAGATTCTTCAAACAACTCAACTCAATCTACCACAACATAAAGAGATTCAAAATCACTGCTGAGTAAAGGCTAAGTCCGCAACATAAACTAGTAGCTTGTTTACGTAAATTTGGGCAGCATCTCCCATGTAACAAGGCCCTCCTCCAATACTATATACCAACAACAATATAACACAACAATAACAAAATGTATGCATCATTTTTCAACCTTATCTCCGTCAGAATATACCACAAAACAACCAACAAAACCATTATCACTTTATACATAAAATTACAACCCTAGAAGTGTAAAACAACCCGAAAATGTAACGACAAACGACCAGCCAACCTTCGTGCCATTATGTGGTGTTTATACAAACCATTTATCCTCTCAAAATCCATAAAAACATTAGCAAAATAGACAACCCAAAAGAAACATGAAACAACCCACAAAACAGTCCCACAAGTTCAGCAACTCAAAATTTATTTTTCAATTTACTAAAACACGTTTCACTTGTCTTTTATTTCATATTAAGCAACACAACCAAAAGCACATAATTAAGCCTCTTATACTATAAGTAATCAATTAATTCAACTTAAGAAAAAGTTTACAACCATCCAACAATGACGCAACAACAAACATCATACCACTCTTCGAAACTCACTAGGTCTAGTTTTTACGATCGAGTTACAACTCGTACCAGCATGATAATGGAAGGAGAATAATAAATTCACCTTGGAATGAGTTGAACCAAAGAAACTTAGCCCTTGATCATCCAAAATCAGTCCCCCAACGCAGCTACAAGAAGGAGAAAGAGAAACTAACAAGTTGTCCGGTGTTTTCGACATTAGAATCACATCGTAACTCCTGAGATAACCTAGGGTTTGTGTGGGATTGTCTTGGGGAGGGGTTTCAGCGATTTAATCTGGTTTTCTTGGTCTGAATACGAGTGAAATTAAATGGGTTAAATCCCTTAAAAGTCCTCTCTTGGCCGAATTTAGGATCTTTTAATTGAGGCCTCTCCTTTGGAGAAGTATGTGATGCACCTACTTGTCACCAACCAGTTTGTGCGGTCTAAAAAAAAATGAATATCTATCTACTATAATATTGTATCAATGAACGGTTTAATCCATTGGAAACTACACTCGTATATTTTCAATTTGATAGGTAGATCATCCCTTAATTCAAGGTACATTGGGAGAAAAGCTCAGCTTCTTTTGATCTAAGTTTCAACACATTTATGAATGTAACTTGTGATAACCTTTTCCCACTTTTGTTCCAAAACTCGTTTGATTTCAAAACATAACACACGACTATCATATGAATAAAATAACTCATAAAATAATCTCCTTTAAATTTTAAGCACCCTAGTCTCACCCCAATAGTATATGTTATAACATTCCCAACTTGTCGACTTTCAACGAAATTTATTTTCTTTAATTTGTTTGGCTTCTAAGCCTTCAAACCCTCTTGGTACTTGCACTTCATGATCTTAAATATTTATAACCTCCAAGTTAATATGTTTTACTTAATTTATGTATTTTCAAATATTATTACATCAAGTGACTTACGACGTACTCTCACGTACGAAAATATAGGGTGTAACATCATTCCCCCCTTTGGAAAATTCATCCTCAAATGTTAACTGATGCACTTATTAGTGTCATAAGCTATAGCTCTTACAAATACTTTACTGTTGTCCTTTCTGTCTAGGAAACTGTTTTGTGAATAAATACAAAGGCCAGGGAATTCCCCCCTTTAGGCCTCTTTCTCACACTACGACTTGTTGTCAGAATTCTTCCAATCTCGTAACTGTTGCGACCTTCTGTCATGCAGCCTGTACGACTTTGTCCTTGTATGTGTGCCTATGCGACTCTTCTATCCTTTTTCCTCCAGCTTTTAGCCAACTTCTAGGCCTCACTTTGGGAACATATACAAAACTATTACAAGTTGTTCCTCCCAGTATATATAGGTGTACTGGAGTTCTTCGCTCAGTACTTTGTCGAACTTTGTTTCTTAGCCTTGTATATCTATCCTTATGCCTTTACTGCATCTAGGTAGGTTATACTATACCATAAAACTTACTTCGGTTTGTTAGTACTGAGGTTTGCTACCCAACTCCAAGTTACTCTCTCGCTTCTTATCCTATATGTATAAATCTAAGTCCTTTAGTTCTTCCTTATTACTTTCATCTTAAGAATAATGACCTAATCTCATCCCATACTTTGGAACTTTTATCCGTCTTTTAGTGATTCATCTTAACGTTGATCTATGATCTACCACTGCTAACTTCAAAACTCTTTTGTAATACATTCTCGTTAGGGCTCACGTCTGATCAAAGAACATCTGATGTTCTTTGCCAGATCCACCTAGGGACGATACAATACTTCATTAACCGTATTTCATAGCATCCCAACATAGTTCATCTTATGGGGGTATTCTAATCCTATACAATTCATGAAATTCATTTTTCTCTAAATCATTATTCAATCAAAGGCGTAAATTTCATCCACTTATATATTACAATTACACCCTTATTCTACCACTAGGGCAGCATTCCATCTCTTCTAATTTCTCCTAGTCTTAAACTCCTCTGAGTTCACTCGTGTTTGTGATGAGCTTCTTATAAATTATGGAAACCATCGGTTCCCTTGTTGTGATGAGTTTAATCTCGAGGACTTACCTATTCTCATCACCTTCTCACTCACCTTTTCTTATCGTTACTCATGTCTACCTAATACATTGTCGCTTTGCCATACTTTAGCTTGTGACCTACATATATATATTTATACTACACGCAACCTTCCTTTAACTTTCTAGCACAATAGATTTCCTTATGTTATTCTGGAACCTCAAGCGAGACATCATATCTTTGGTAGACCTCTCTGTACCTGGAAACCATAGGCTGGAAGATATGCCACTTACGACAACACTATCATTTCTTGATACAGAATTACGATGCTTTCATCCCTCTATCTGATATCTGGATTATTTGTAACCTTCTGTACTTGAGCATCTCGTACCTTCTTCATGTGTACCTTACTTACCTTTAAATATTGCATCGCTCTTTTATAACCTCCCTTCCACATAGGTGGAATTCACATCCACACCTTAAAGCTCTACTATAATACTTGCATATCATGTGCATACACAATCCGACAAAGGCTTCATACTCACTTCTTATGAGGTTCGTGTTGTTCTAACTAGATTTATCGTACAACCATTGTAGAATATGGCCGTTGTATTACCTCTTTTGTACCTATGATATTTAGAGTGATTCTATAATGTTTTTAATCACATTTCCTATACTCATCGGAGTCTAATAATCAGACTCCTAATTCACTTAGCTTATGTAACTCTTTAGTTTCCTCTTTTATCTCATCCTTTAAGTAGGCTTACTTTATCTTTTGATCTGTGGCTCAGGGTATTTGTTATTACCTTAGTCCTCATGGACGCTATGGAACATCCATTATATAACCTTCTAGCAATTCAAGCTTTTGTCTATGACGTGGACTCAATTCTTTTTTTTTAATTTATCCTGGAGTCGTCTATAATTGTATCATTGTCAATATATATGTTGCATGGATAACATTCCGAAATCTTAAGTGTGTTCATAACGTAACTAACTCTGGGTCATAGATCGAATAATTCCTTTTGTGCCTTCTCAACTTTCGTTAAAAGTAAGCAATTACTTTTCTTGGTCGTTCTGCCACTTCTTGCATGAATACCTGGCTTATCTTAGTGCCCACATATATTAGAATTTTTTGCAACTCATATGTTCTCGAATATTACTTTGGATTTTACTTCCCGTACTTTAATCATAATATGAGTGCATACGATGTTGTAGTAAGACTGTTGTTACAAGACCAATATTTATTAAGGTCACTATTCTTAGTTTGATGCCTACTTCCTTATTTTCCCAGCTAATCTTTCATTATAGCATTTAGGGAAGATTCTCAGACTCTTGTAAAACTGTGAGCTTATCCCATCATATACCTGACAAAATTTTTGATGTTCTTACTCACCTATAAATATCCTTAGTTACATACCTTCATGCCCTTGTTCTCGCAGAGTTACTTCTGAACTAAATTTTTTTTGTCTCCCCCGTGGCACTCTCTTTTATTTCCGTAACACTTTTACGACAACTATAAGTACCTCAACTCCTATCTAAATATTTCTCAGGTATTACGATGTCGTATCTGCGAGACTAAATTCCCTATGATGGTTGTTCACTAGTTTTATCTTAGACGGTCTGCTGATTTATCTACCTCTTGCCTAAACATAACTAGGCTCTTCCTTAATCAACTACTAACTACTCATTGGTCCATTCTCATATCTATACTCTGTCTAATATCTCTTGGGTTGTTTCCTTTGTCTTAACTTACTTCTCGCACTGTCTCATCATGTATCAAGTGTTCATTCGCACTTATTTATCAATAACATCCTGGAAGGGAACACTTGTATAATGTTCTTGAGTCATAACATATATGTATAATCCGAATAAACTCCTTGAAAATCCCTTCAAGAATCGCCCAAATCTGAGGTCTCTGGCTCAAAATATGAAAAATGGGTTCAGACCCGATTTTGATATTTAACACTACTACCTAGTGATCCCTCTTCCCGATCGCGGAAAGCCCCGAGTGATCGCAAAGAACAAAATATTCTTCCCATAAAAAGACTCTTCGCGAACACGAACGAACCATCGCGAAGACAGTGACTATTTTCCCCCAAAGTTACGCGATTGCGGATGCACTTATGCAATTGCGTAGAGCAACGCGCCTGACTACCCAGGTCTCATCTTCCTTCATTGCGAGCACAACACCTATCACGCGTTCGTGTAGAACTAACTCCCCAGGCTTCACGATCGCATACCTATTTTCGCGAACGCATAGAAAAATTTCCCCAATCACCCAAACAACCCTTTGCGATCGCGGACCTCCACTTGCCATCGCGTATAAGGAAATCTGCAATAGATAGAACAACAATCTTACAAGTCTAAAATAGAGCTGAAGATGATCCGAATGACACCCAACACCCCCGGGATCCCATCCCAACATACCAACATATCCTAAAAAATCATACGAACTTAGTCGAGGCTTCAAATCACATCACATAATATCAAAAACACAAAACGCACCACAACTCAAGCCTGTTGAAACTAATGGATTTCCAACTTCTACAATAGATGCCGAAACCAATCAATCAACTCCGATTGACCTCAAATTTTTCATACAAGTCATAAATGACACAACAGACCTATTCCAACTTTCGGAACCAAAACTCGAGTCTAGCAACAACAAAGTCAACTCTCGGGCAAACTTCTCAACTCTCCAAACTTCGACTTTTCCAACTTTCGCCAATTCAAGCCAAAATCATCTACGGACCTCAAAATCAATATCCGGACACACTCTTCCAGTCTAACATCACAATATGGAGCTATCGGAACCACTGAAACTCTATTCCGGAGTCATTTACACATAAGTCAATATCCAGTCAACTCTTTCAACTTAGGCTTCCAACCTTGGGACTATGTATCCCAATCCATTCCGAAATATCCCTGGAACCAAACCAATTACCCAGGAAAGTCACATAACAACAAATAATCATAGAATAAGCAACACATGGGGTAACAAGGCTACAATACTTAAAACGACGGGCTGGGTCGTTACCTCGAGGCTCCAAATCACACATCCACACAAGTCTAAAAACATCATAAGGAGTCGGTCGTGCAGTCAAAAAACCAAAATAACATCTAGAACCACGAATCGAACCTCAAAATGCATGAACCAGAAAAGAAAACTGAAGAACCTCTAGAATCACTACCAAACGTCTGAATCCTATCAAATCAACACCGAATTACACCAAATTGTGCAGACAAGTTTCAAATAATAAAATAGACCTATTCCATGTCCCAAAATAAAAATTCGCCATAAAGTCAACCTACGGTAAAATGTAGTGAAATTTCAAACATTCAAATTGCTAACTTTCGGAAAAATAAGTCAAATCATCATAGGGACTTCCGAACTCATTTTTGGGCATATGCCCAAGTCTAAAAATAACAATACGAACCTACCAGAATCGTCGAAATGTCAATCCGGGGTCTTTTACCCAAAATGTTGACGGTAGTCCACTCTACCCTCATTTTAGTAAAAAATCCTCAAGTTCTTTAAAATTGCACACAAAAGATTTTTGAAAAGCGGCAAGGACCACACACACAAAATAAGGGCTGGTGCTCAAAACGACCTATAGGAATGCCATAACTAATGGTGGAGACTTTTTGTCACCTCGCAGATGCGAATGTATATCCGCAGATGCGAATGTATATCCGCAGAAGCAACCGTTTTGTCGCATAAGTGGAAATCACTGGGTAGAGTTATAATTTTAAGGTTTACTCTATTTTTTGTTATTTGGTGTTTGGAGCTCGGCTAGAGGCGATTTTTGAAGATAATTTTATCACTACTTTGAGGGTAAGTAGTTTCACTTGATTTGATATTGTATATTATTTCCCCATGGATTATTAAACACATATTATGAGATTTGAAACGAAAATTTGGCGATTACGTGCTAGATTTTTGGAGAGTGATTATTTGGGATTCCAACCCCGATTTGAAGTCCGATTTCGGTTCAACTTGTATGTTTTGACTTTTATTTGAATGGGTATCGGGATTTTTTATTTTTGTCTGGCTTAGAGATACGAGTCCGGGTTGACTTTTTGGTTGATTTTGTATATTCGATCAAAAATTGAGCCCTTATGCTCCTATATTGTTCCCTTTAGAATTATTTGACACCGCAGTGTGTCATTTGAATAGATTAGAGACATTCGGAGGTCGATTTGCAAGGGATTACATTTTTGGAGTATTGAATTTTCTCGTTCGAGGTAAGTATCTTGCCTAAGCTTTATTTGACGGTAGTTTTCCTGTTGGCTATGATATTTTGAGATATGTTAGGTGTGGTGCACGTGCGAGGTAACATGCGTACATTTAACCTTGAGCTTGATTACTCAACTTGAGCTTGAATTATGACATGATCACTCACCTCGAGCTTGATGACAGTCCCCCATAATATATAACTAGACTTTTGCAAGCATGTTGCTCACTTTAAAACTGGCAGACCTTGTTATTGTTGTTTATTCATGGGCAGAACTGATCTATTATACAATGCAACTTTGTAAGAAATCATGTCCCTAATTTCCCCCTCCAACTCACAACCATCAGATCAAAATTCCCCCATGATCTCATGGCATAATTGTAAGTATGATGGAGTCGTAGGCTTAAATATATGATTTAAAAGGTAATATAGGTGCAAACACAAAAGTCTAAATTTAATGGCTCTTTAGATTGTAAAGTATCAATTGAAAGATGAAGCTTCAAATGTGGGAATTCATAGTACAATACCAATTTACATTTTATACAATGAAGCTAATGGCTAGAAAAAAGCCCTCTCTTATACATATTAATTCCTTCTGATTATCTAAGTATAAATCACTATGCAATGAATCTACTTACTATTTTGTTAAATTCTTTCCATATATCCCACATTAAAGTTGGCCTCATTGTTATTCTTCTCACAGATCTTTACCCAATCCGTCTATCCTTGCGATCAATTCAAGAAACGGAGATTTCTACAGAAAACCATGATTACTAAAAAGTTTTCATGTTTCCTCCCAAAGAAGTCTCAGGATTCAGCTGTAAATTTGTTCATCTCTGGGAGATTTTGCAGGTGCCAAAACTTGTGATTGGTCAGCCAAAAACTAGTGAAAGACCTAGGATGAAGATATCAATAAAAGAGGGTCAGAATTTAGAGCAGATATAAGAAAATAACTAACAAACAATTCATTGTTACTTAATTACCTGCCGATGAACCTCCTAGATAATTCTGATCGTACTTTAGAGGGTAAATACGACAGGAATGCAATTGGTTGAACTAGCAACAAGACGAGAAAGCTCAAGGCTAAAACCACAAAACATGCACACTGCAAAATAACAAGTCATTAGATATAAAAGATATATCAATACATCAAAGATTAGAATGAAAGAATAAATAAATAGAGGAACTTACAAACATGGTGACTCATTCATTCAATGCCGAAGAATCCATGAAGAGGATTCATGCTAAAATTGGATTCCATCATCGTCATTATCATCCTCTTCAGTGTTGGAAGCCATCATCATCTCTGCAAATAGGCTGAGTTGTATTGAGAATGATGGTGATTGATTATGAATATAACTATATATAGGAGGGACATGAGGTTCTAGGGTCAAAAGTTGTTACAAGCTTTACTAAAATAAAATCTTATTTACTCCCAATTTTATTGCAAATACCAAAGTTCTTTTTTTTGTAACCTCTAAAATATATGTTAAGTAATTATTGGTAAAATTTGATTCCTTTCCAACTCTAAGACAAATATTTGGTTAGTTGTTGATTGTATTACTTCTCTAGCAATAGTAAACTGTTGTTAATAAATCTGATTTCTGCCTAACTCTGAGATAAGTATTTGGCTAGTTTTTATTTGTAATCCTTCTTGACCTTTTATTTGTTTTGTTAAAAAGAGATTCGAGAAATTTTTATTATTGATCTTACAATTGTAGTCGGAAAGAGAAAAAGGATTCTTCACCTAACTCAGTTTCTTGAACTATGTCTTATATATTTTATAAAAAATTATCATCCTCCTACAAATTCTTTATATCCACTTGTATTCAATAATCATAACAAAGAGTACAAGGGTTTAGTCAAAATACGAACACTTGAAACTTTTTTCTTTTTCATTTTCTCAGTGGCTTTTCCTTAAAAATATATGAATGACTGCAAAAATAATACGTCCAACTGCAGTACCATTAAAAACTATGATACTATGCGTAATTAATGCCACGACCAGGAAAAATTATGGGTTTTATTTCTAGACTCTTTTTCTAAGGCTTTTTCATGGAAAATAATGCCATAACCTTTCAAAAAAATTGGGATATATACAACCTTAATGGACAATTTTTAACAACTATATATCAAATATGTACAGTTTCAGTGTCTCTTTTAAATATTAAATAAATATAAGAAGTTCATCATTATGGAGTGCTGAAATAACAAATTTAACATCATACATGTCTACTGACAATAATTTGACACGCGCGCGCACCCCCACACACAAATATATATATATAGATGATATAATTAAATAACATCCAATTTATTTCAATCAAGAATACAATCTATGAACAACTCGTCCATCAGAATAATACGACAAAGAGTTTAAATTAGAGTGACAAATGAGATAAAATGTAACAAAAAAAGTTAAGAAAATGATAATATTGATCCTCTGCATTTGATCTCTAAATCGGCTCGACGC
>ML334064.1:0-57853 GCA_005239505.1 Nicotiana paniculata
TTATAATCAGATTAAAATGGATCCTTTAGACGAGGAAAAAACCTCCTTTATCACGAATAAGGGAACTTATTGTTATAAAGTCATTCCTTTTGGCCTAAAAAACGTTGGAGCTACCTATCAAAGGCTAGTGACTAAGATGTTCCAAGAACATCTGGGAAAATTGGTGGAGGTATACATCGATGACATGTTGGTAAAATCAACATAAGCACAAGACCATTTCCAGCACCTATCTACTGCTTTTGATATTTTACGCAGGTATAATATGAAGTTGAGTCCAGAGAAATGCGATTTTGGAGTGCAATCAAGCAAATTTTTGGGTTTCCTTGTATCAAACAAAGGAATAGAGGTAAATCCCGCTCAAATTAAAGCCATAGAGGAAATACCTGGTGTTTTAACAAATAAAAAAGAGGTTCAAAGACTGACAGGAAGAATAGCATCTTTGAGGAGGTTTATTTCTAGATCTTCCGGAAAAAAAATTAAATTCTTCTCAGCTCTCAAAAAACATAATCAGTTCGAATGGACTGAAGAATGTCAGAAAGCCCTCAAGAACCTGAAGATTTGTCTATCGAAACCAACACTGCTTTCAAAGCCAAAATAATGGGAAAGATTGTACATCTACCTGGTTGTCTCAGAAATTGATATAAGTGCAGTATTGGTAAGAAAAGAAAAAGGTAAACAATCACATATCTATTATGTAAGTAAAACTTTGCTAGATGCTGAGACTAGATATCCCCATCTGGAAAAGTTGGTTTTAGCTTTAATAATGGCATCTAGAAAATTACGACCCTATTTTTAATGCCACCCAATCACTGTTGTGACCTCATATCCTTTAAGAAATATTCTGCATAAACAAGAATTGTCAGGAAGATTAGCCAANACTTTAGTAATAGCATTGTATCTAAAGTAGAAAAAGAGTTACAACTCTTTAACGGTGTTAATCCAGGCCTGTGGACCATGTTCACCGATAGTTCTTCAAATATAAAAGGCGCTGGCTTAGGCATAGTCTCGATATCACCCACGGTTGAAAAGACACGACAAACTATAAAGTGTTATCATATCACTAACAATGAAGCAGAGTACGAAGCTGTTATTGCAGGGCTTGAACTTGCACGTGAGATCTCAATCGAGCAAATTGTAATCAACAACAATTCCCAACTGGTAGTAAATCAGATACAGTGGACTTACATTGCTCGAGAGACTGGAATGCAATAGTATCTTGAAAGATCATGGGATATCGTGAGACAATTCAAAACATGGAAGGTAGTGCAAATAACTAGAGAAGAAAATGCAGAGGCAGATGCATTATCTAACCTCGCACCAGTCATGGAAGTAACGAACAAAGGCAATACAATTGTCGTTCAATTATTTCATTCAATAATAGACCAGGACAGGAATGAGGTAACTTTCAACAACCTAACCTGGGACTGGAGAAACGAAATTCTTAAATTTTTGCAGAATGGCACTGTGCCTGAAGATAGGAAAGCGGCTCAAGCACTACACCACAAAGCTGCACGGTACTGCCTTATTTGCAACTTACTTTATCGCAAGATGTTCGGGGGACCCCTAGCTAAACGCCTTGGACCTAACCAAACGGAATTTGTGATGAAAGAAGTCCACGAAGGACACTGTGGAAATCACTCAGGGGCTAGATCCTTAGTGAAAACACTAATCAGAGCCGGATACTATTGGCTTAAGATGGAAGAGGAAGCCGAGAATTTTGTATCCGAATGTGACAGATACCAAAGGTTTGCCAATAACATGCATCGACCAACGGAATTATTACATCCAATAATATCCCCATAGCCTTTCATGAAATGGGGTATGGACATAGTAGGACCTCTTCCCACAGCTAAATGACAAGTACAATTTTTACTCGTACTAACCGACTATTTTAGAAAATGGGTAGAGGCATAAGCATTCAAACAAGTGCGAGAAAAGGAAGTTAAAAGCTTCTTATGGAGAAATATAATATGCCGCTTTGGAATACCACAAGAGATCGTGTGTGATAATGGCCCATAATTCATAGGCTCGCAAATCACAGAATTCTTTGAAAGTTGGCAAATCAAGCGGATCACCTCAACGCCTTACCACCCTGTGGCTAAGGTGAAGATGAGTCAACAAATAAGTTCATCATCAACAATATAAAAAAGCGGCTGGATAAAGCCAAACGAAACTGGCCTGATGAGTTACCAACGATACTATGGGCATACAGAACGACTTCAAAAATAGCCACGGGAGAAACTCCGTTCGCACTTGTTTATGGCTCAGAAGCCTTTATACCTGTAGATATTGGCGAACCAAGTATAAGGTTCTCGACTGCCATGGAAGGTGAAAACAACAACGAATTAAGGATCAACCTGGACCTGCTCAAACCACGGAGAGAAGAAGCATTGATACGAATGGCAGCTCAAAAACAAATCATAGAGCGTTATTACAACCGTAAAGCTCATCTCAGGTACTTTAAAATTGGGGAATTTTTATTCAAAAAAGTCTTTCAATCAACAAAAGAAGCAGGTGTAGGAAAGCTAAATCCAAACTGGGAAGGGCCTTACAAAATCCGGGGAATAGCTGGAAAAGGCGCCTATGAGTTGGAAGCTATGGACGGCAGAGTTCTACCAACAAGATGCAACTCCATCCATCTAAAGAAGTATTAATTCTAAAAAGAAAAGAATACCCCCGTCAGGTATCACACGTTCGATTTTATTTTGAACATTTAAAATTTTTAATTAACTTTTTTAGATGATAGGCACAAACCTAACCCATCACCAGATGATGATATTAGACATGCAAAGACGCGAGGAAATAACATAATTCCCGATCTGGGGTTACACTTTCTGATGGACGTTTTAAAAGGGGTTAAGCAGTTATCATCTAAAAAACTATATACCTTCGGGTCCGGAATGTTTTTCCTTTTCAGGAAAAGGACCACAAGGAAAGGAATAATCAAGTGCTCGAGATTTCATTCTTCAAAGCTCAAACACTTGGGGGACTATACAATATCGAAGACTAGGACGAAGAAAAGAAGACTATCAGAAAGTCAAAAGCTCGAGCCTAAAGACCCATCTACCCAATGGGACAAGTGACACGAGCAAAATCAAAAGAAATCAAAAGAGCCATCCAAATACAAAGCCTAATGCAAAAAGCAAAACCCTTCGAACATATTCAGGTTGAAAGGCAAAATGTTAGTCACGAGAAAGAAATGTACATCTTTATACTTATTCAAAACTGTTGTAACAAAAACAGTTAGGGGTAAAAGATCATCATCAATATACTCATTCCAAAAATTGTTCTCGAATAAAACAGTTATGGATGAAAGATCCGAACCCTTGTATTTGTTCAAGAAACTGTTATCAAATAAAAAGAGTTACGAATAAGAAAACATTTCCCTCGTACTTATTAGAAAACTGTTTCCAAAAACAGTTGCGGGTAAAAATCCCAATCTTTATAAAAATTGTTACTAGTGAAAAACAGTTATTTTCTTGTATTAATATCGAAAAACTGTTAGCTATGAAAAACAGTTACGAAATACAAGAGTATATTAAATCTATTAAACAAAAACTGTTGCAAGCGTGAGTTTTAGACGATAACCAAACACATGTAAAATTTCATGGAAGTTCAAACAAAAAAAATTTCTTGGAAACATTCTTAAACATGTGTAAAATTCCTATCACTCTATTGCATTATCATGAAGTTGAGACGTCTTCTTCATGTCAATTATAAAGGGCCCTCTTCCATAAACTATGCCTGTTACAAAAAGGCACACATTTAATATGACACCGTGCCTATTATAAAAAAAAGGTACGAGTAGTCTAAATCATCCCACATGCAAAACTCGAAGGTAAAACTAAAACCTCGAAAAATAAAGCATGCAAAAGACTTAAAGAGTGAAACAGAAACTCAACAAAAGTCGAACTAACATTTATATATTAAAACGACTAAAACTAATTATTAACTTGTACTTAGCCGTATAAGATTTTTATATTTATATTGTGGTGCCCCTAAGTTGTCATTTGGGGACTTAAAGGAATCCAAATTTACCCCCGATGGGACTGGGGGTAACCACCAATTGATACAAAGAAAAAAAGAGAGGGATAAACCAACTAGATCTTTTTAAGAAGAGGGGTTGACTTCAGTGGCAAAAGGAGCGGGAGAAACTGAGGATGAAGAGGCATGAGCGGATAGAATCTCACCATCAGGTGATGAGAGGTTATGACCTTGTTGAGCCTTCTCCATGGCTTCCTTAGTTTTGGCTATTTCAGCACTAACGACGAAACCCTCTTGACTCACTTCCATCAATGTGTCGAGGCAAGAATTCATATACGCCAACAACCACCTCTTCCAAATCTTCGTAATCTTGTGCCCACACTTGAAGCTCAGTTCTCAGCCCGTCCTTCTCCGCCTCCGCAGCTTCATGAGCGGCCCTTAATGGAACAATTGACTCCTCTAAAGCTTGAGCTTTGTCTAAAGCCCTTCGAAGATCTTCTTGAGTACGAGTGAATGATTGCACAAGCTTGCATGAGTATTCTTCCTTCTGCCCCAACAAGTTTTTCAAGTCTCTAATCTCCTCTGAGGCACGGGACAGCTGCTCCGCGAAAGAAGACTCCAAAACACTCTTGTCTTTGTCAACTTGACTGCAAGAAGCCCGCTCCACTGCTAGTTCTGCTGCCATAAGTCTCATCTGCCGCTTCAAGGTACTCCTCTCCTCTTCTAAAGCGTCCATGTCAATCCTTAGGCTATCATACTGTGCTTTCCAATTATCAACTTCTGCCTGCAACTCTCTTGTCTCTTGGTTTGTGTTTGAAATCCTCTTCATAAGCTCCATGACTATGAGGTTAATCTACAAGAAATAAACTAGTTAGATATGGTAAATTTCATATACGAGGGTGAAAGAGGATAACTTACACCATACCTTCAAAGAAGTATGCACGACCTCATTTGCCCATGTAAGAGCCCCGTGGCTAGTTAGCTTTGCTTTCTCAGTGGGGCCTATTAAAGGCTTGAGCCACACTTCAGGCTCACCCGTCTTCTTAAAAAGGTTTCTCTCAGCTAGAACCTCTATTACCACCTGCCGCATCTCTCTGCTCGAAGACCCTACTTCCCTAATGGAAAGCATGGAAGCAGGCAGAGATAGAACAACAACAGGCACGGAAGGTTGAGGAGCTGGAGAAGCCACGGGCAAAGGAGCAGGCATGGACAGTTGAAGAGTTGAAGAAGTTACAGGCAAAGCAACAACAAAAGTTGAGATAGCCAAAGGAATAGACGAAACAGTTTCTCTCAAAGAAGCAGGAAAGACAATAGCCAAAGGGACGTCGTCAACAGCAAGATCAATACCACCGTGAATAGGGGAATGTGGAACATCATCAAAGACAAGGGGGCTCAATCACAGACACGGGAGACAAGGTTGAGGCAGTAGGCTCATCATCTAAAATCATTCTCCTTCTCCGTGGACTGTGCACTAAAGCACCCTCTTCCTCTTCTGCTATGGAGCAAGATTCACTAATGTTCCTCTTCGAGGAAGATGAACCAACAATGATTTCCTGCGCTTGAGCCAAGGACATTTTCGGGATAGAGGAAGCAGACACCCTACGAGCAGAGAATCCTATTAAAAAGAGGAAAAAGTTTAACAACATATGAAAAAAGACTCGAGTAAGGAAAGAAGCAAGAACAAAAACTTCACTTACCGTGGATCTTTACTTGCCAACCATACTTCCCAGCGAGGTACTTCCAAGATCTTTCTTCTGAAGGAGCAACAAATAACAGTTTTTCTACCCAATCACAAATACCAGAGACATTCTCAACAGTATTCATGATTGTTGAAAGAAGAAAAATAAACAGACACAATGTTAAATAAAACATCTCAAGTCAAAACAAGAAAAAGTAAATGTGAGCTAAAGCATACTCACGTGCGC
The DNA here is from genome assembly GCA_005239505.1 of Nicotiana paniculata. NCBI lineage: Eukaryota > Viridiplantae > Streptophyta > Magnoliopsida > Solanales > Solanaceae > Nicotiana > Nicotiana paniculata. The sequence goes on from ML334064.1 coordinate 5,910, forward strand.
GATTCCACTTCTCAGGGAAGGGAGCCACTAAACCAGCAATGGGTACAACAACATACTGGAGGTACTAACCCCTATCCTTATCGTCTATAGGGGTTACTAACACTCTTTTTCTTCTAGCAGTCAGAGTAAAAATCCCTTCACGAAATAAGGTAGGAGAGTAGAGGTGAATAATATGGTTGAAGGTAAAAGGAACCGAGGCTAAAGAAGCCAAACTCCTAAGGCATGCGACAACTCGCCACACAAGCGGGCCGACCTGTCCTAAGCAGATATTGAAAAAACGGCAAAACTCAATTATAACTTAGTCAATTGGGGGTCTACAACCTAAAGTGAAAGGATACATATAAACAAAAGAATACCCCGTCTTGTAAGACGTTATTCTTTGATTACTATACGGAATATAGACAGGAAAGTCAGATTTCCAGAAGCACTCCCTTCAAACAAGAGAAATCTGACCCTCAATTATAAGGGTTGGATATCTTTCTACACTATCAAGAGAAGAAGATTGATCTACAAGAACTTGACTATCCCTAGAAAAAACAAACTCAGCAGGGACAATTTCAGCGACTCCGGGTTCACGAAGGCGTTCGCCTCTACCCCTAGACAAAGATCGAGAAACCCTAAATCTCGAAGAAACTGGAGATCTAGTGGAAGGGGGAGGTACTATCTGAGAAGAAGAAGATCCCCTCGAAGGAGTGGATCCTAGACTTCTAAGTCTACCACCACTCTGACTCCTAGTCGGAGCAGAAAATGGCGCTAAGCTTTCAATGTCTATTACTCTTTGAGGTTGGTTTGAAGAAGACATGTTTACAAAGGCAAAGGAGAAAGTTCATTACAGAAAACAAAATTAGAAAAGTGTTTCGTGGAAGCAAATAAAGGAAAACATGTATTTATACTTGAAGACAACCGTCAAACATGATGAAAAAGGAAAATAATGATGAAAAGTCATAATTGAAGATGTCACTTCGAGACTGGCACAACCGCAAAAAGCCCTAAAAGGTGCTGAGTAAATGCAGAACCAATCCAAAAAGGACACGTGGTGTGAGCATTAAATGGAAGTGACAAACGACGCCTATGGTGCAGAGAAGGATACAATGATTCAAGGAAAAGCGGCGGCAAAATATTCCCGCCATAAATGAATATCCACTTACCAAATATTAATTGTTAAATATATGGTAAGTGAGGGGACTATCTATATTGGTAAAAAAGAGTTTCACACATAAGCCAACTTTTGACAACTCAGCTAGTCACGTGGACACAGGAAAACACGACAACTGGACGCAACCCTTTGAAGAGGTATGGTACAAAGATGCACGGTTCAGTAAACCCACGAACTTATCAGCCACGGTAAATTCAACTTGATCAAAACGAGAGAGAGGCACGGTCAGATTGAATCTAGACAAAGCTACGGGCATATTCAAGGACCCACAATTGATTACTCGAACATTATGTAACTGAACCCCTATTACCGTTATCCTTTGTAACGCCTCATTAATGTCATAATTAGTCATTAATGAGTAACCATAGCAAGAGTCGTACNAACTTCGATCTTTTACTTATGTAATATTGTCTATTATTAATTTTTTCCATTATCTTGATTATCAGTAACCCGTATTCGTGTTAAAAATAAGCTTTAGTCAAAGGGTCTAATTCTTTGGTTAAACAAAAGGTACGATAAGATGAAGGCAATCCTTGCAAAGCTTGAGTGACTAAATCATCATCAATCACAAGTTTACCAATTGCCCTGAGAGAGCAGGCAATAGAGTGAAGTTGCTGAAGATAATCGTCCATAGAAAGGGGACCTTTCTTGAAATTTTGGAATTTCGACTTAAGGTGAATGGCGGAGGAAGAGACTTGATCCAAATATAGTGATGCGAGGGTGTCTCAAACCTGTTTAGATGTCTCTTAAGCATAGTTCAAAAGCGTGTCAAGAACAGCAGAAGAAAGTGTTGCATTAATCCAACTTAATGCGATAGTATCACATTGACTCCATAGCTTGTAATTAGCGTGGTCCGGTGATGGACATGGTATGGTTCCATCTACTAAGGAAAGAAGGTTGTGACTTTTAAGGATTGCGAGAAAGACTCTCTTCCAGGTAAGGTAGTTGACATATGTCAATTCGATAGGAACAAAACCTTTTGATATTGGAAACTGTTGGAGGGGGGATGGGGAGGCCAAGAGAAGATTGATTCATGGCGGTTTGAGTAGAGGAGTAAGAGGAATTTTCTGGAGCCATTGAAGGGGATCGTTTAGGGCTCTGATACCAAGATGAAATTGATAAACTGAGAAACGTCAAAGCATGAGTATTGCTCACCTTTCCAGACTTATATTTATAAGATAAAGTTACAATAATATATGAAAAGGGATAATTACAAGAATAAATCAAATAGAGTCCTAATACAACTAATAGACTAAAAGATACACTAACAGAGTTGACTGTACGACGACCAGGGAAACTGATCAATATATGTTCCCTCTGATGTTCCCTTATCTGATTTCATTGAGAATTGAACCAGACATCTGACTAGCTACTCTGAATGCAAGGGATCTAATTGTATTAGGTTTCTTATCTGGTTCTCTCATGAAGTTTGTCAAATCATCAAAATAAATGACGCGTAACTTATCAATGTTGATATTAGTAAAATAAACAAAACCTGAAATTGCGGTGTTAGAATAGGGCGAAGTTTGACGATTAAATTGTGTAGAAGTATTATGGTACACAATTTGACACATGAAATGAATTATATAACGTAAATTTGTGTAAGAAATTAGCTTTGTAAAGAGTCTGATAGAGAAAAAATTATTAACTCTCCTTGTGTAAGAAATGTGAAGAAAACTTTTACCAAATAATTAAGGCAAACATTATAAGTCATCTACTTCAAAGAGTAACGAGAATCTAACAAAGTGTCACTTAACGAGAGTGAAAGTTTAGGAAAAAAAATTATTAACTTCCGTTGTGTAAGAAACGTCACGAAAAATTTAACCAAAGAAAAAATATGGAAAAGTAATCCAGGCAACATTCCAAGATTGTTAATAGCAGGGGAAAACTAAATAAATTAAATGAATATTTTTAAATATTAATGAAATACTTAAATTGCTATATTGTTCAATCGTGAACTTTATGTTTTAAAGGGTAAAAAAATTGAAAGACATTTTAATAAAGACCTTCGTGCTTTTAATAATAATATATATATATATATATTATATTTATATCTAGGAGTAAACAATTACGGGAAATGTATAACACATAAAGAATTAATCCAAACATGAGGCTACCCAATTAACTAAATTAAAAATAATCGATAAAAATATAATATACGCATAATTCATATTAATACACTCTACTGCATAACAATTTCAAAAAGAAGCAAGAAATTTACCTAATAATCATTTCCTATACATAACACATCAGCAAAAGGCAACAACCCATCACAATATTAAAAAAATAATAAAACTTTTAATTGTACCACCAACGATATTTATATACAATGATTAGATGACGAGATTACTTATATGGTTACTATACCTATGCACTATATTAGTCAAATTTAGTAAATTCAAAATTTGTAATATTATTTGTTTTTTTGTGGTCTTGTGTTGTCCCACCACAACGTAGCCGTTACATAATTTTGCTAAACTAGAGAACGAACGTGAGTCCCATGCAAAACTTGGGGAGATAAGTTCGTTCATGTATAGGGGGAAAAAAATACCCATTTATTTTCTCTCTCATTCTTGTTGCCATTTGAGGGAAGTTGGAGATCTGTGAGAATTCTCCCGATCTCCCTCTTTCCTCTGGCAATCAATCCCCTTCTCTTAAGGTGTCATACATAATAATCACCCATTCTCTTTTACCCTACTCTTTTCTTTAATCTTGAATTGGCCCAAGATTCTTTTTCTTTTTGTGGGTGTTTCTTGAAATAGGAATCAAGAACAGGAAAACCCATATCGCGTTTTCTTTGATTTTGGAGAAAAAAGGGAGATTTTTTTGGGGAATTTGTTGAAAAATTGAAAAAAATGGGTATTTCTCATAGAATAATGCCAGCCTGTGATCAACTTTGTGTGTGTTGTCCGGCAATGCGGACAAGGTCCCGCCAACCTGTTAAGCGTTATAAGAAGTTGATCTCTGATAGCTTTCCTCGATCTCCGGTTAGTCTTGTTTAACATTCCATCAATTTTTCATTTTTTTTTTGAATGAATTGAATTTGTTTGTCTCCAATTATGTTAATTTGTTTATTTTGAAATGAGTGTTTTGAAGTTTGTTTGAGATTTTCTTGTACTTGAATTGTAGTGGCCCCACAGAGCCGAGGGTAATATCGTTCATGCTCTAAAAATGTTCCTAGCTTTATGTTTCTGTACATTAAGAAATTTGATATTCATAAGCCTTTTAATTGTACTGATCACAATCTATTAGCCAAATCAGCTACTGTCTCTATGTCTATGAGTATCAATAATATAGAAATCGGCCACAACCCTGCTGCAGTTATAGGATTCTTCCTGAAAGAAAAGACTCTTCTTTTTCTTCTCCTTTAGCGTTAACACCTTTTCATCAAAGATTTTTGCAGCATGAGCATTTCTTAAATGTTGTTGTTGCTCGCTAATCTAGCCGCGTCTTTGCTAATGTAAACAGTTCATTGATTTTGTACCTATGAATCTCGGAGCTCCTACCTGATTCTGATGGCAACATTTATTTCCTTGGGTTCAAAAGTTGTTTCACCTGTCAAAGTTCCTAGGTTCTAGCATTTTGTACTTTTATAGCTGCCTCCATGGCTAGCTAATAATGTTTGTGCTTTTTAATTATACACAACTTGCTCTCTTATATATTCATCCAAAGTGTGGTGCCTATTACTTGGTAAAATATGTGAAACGTCGTTACTTGCCCAAATGAGCTTAGAACAATAACACCGCCTAACAGTTGTAGTTCTAGCTTAGTTGGAATTAAATTTAAGCTGGTGTAGATAACAAAACTGGGCCCCAGTTCGACCAGAGAGATGGAGAAACTTTAGCACAGGTAGGTTTTTGTGGTGTTCATTTAATCATTTAGAGTATGAATCTTTTAGGATTTTATTCCACCATGGTAGCAGTGAGATGTACTCTTACTCTTGAAATTTATATTTGAGCATCTTGAATGATTTGAGGTAGGATATAACCTTCTTAACATTTCATATGCTTCCTTTACTCACTGGGCACATTATAAGTTGACCTGTTATTGGTTTGAAAGGACTAAGTTTCTTCAAGAACTAAGTTATCTTTTATTTTTGTCAGGATGGAGAGCCTAACGATCGCATGATCAACAAATTGTGTGAATATGCTTCGAAAAATCCACTTCGGATACCAAAGGTTGTGTTACTGAAATATTGAACAAGCTTGATAAGATGGATTTATTCTGCTTTTTGAGTTCTACTTTCTGATTTTTACAAATTTATGATTCATTTGTTGTTCCTTGTCTCCTTAAAAGCATTTGGATGGATTCTCAAAGATTGTTAAGATTTTGATCAACACCTATGCTCTACGATTATTTATTTACTTTATTTAAAGCTTGAAAAGAGCTGATGAGCTTCAATCTCTGGACAGATAACAAGTGTTCTTGAGCAAAGGTGCTACCGGGAATTAAGAAACGAGAATATTGGGTCTGTAAAGGTAGTCATGTGTATCTACCGGAAGTTGCTTACATCCTGTAAGCAACAAATGTAAGTTCCTTGCTCTTATTACATTGATGAGAGAAGGTTTCTGATCAAGAAAATAAAGTCGTGAATATGTACTAATAGTTATTCGAAGAATATTATTAAATGGTAGCTTCTGCACTTACTGAGGGAAAAGAGGCTGAAAATGAATCTTTGAATTTATTCCTCATCTGCTGTGGGAAAAGAAGCACTAATGCTTTTTCCTCTGGGATATATACAAAAAATAAGGAAAAGAGGGCAATCTTGTATATAATTTCAAAACTTTATCCTTTTCGAGAGATATGCACGGTTGCATGATATATTTGTTTTTTCACTGTTTTCCATTAGCTTTTTTATCGATTGGAGATCATTGATCTCTTGCCAAAGAACGGAGTTTGTTGATTTTCACACTGTTTTTCATACAATGAGTCCTGAACTATTAGATATGCACTGCAGGCCACTATTTGCTGGCAGCTTTCTCAGTATAATACACATTTTGCTGGATCAGACGAGGCACGATGAAATGCGCATAGTTGGATGCCAAGCTCTTTTTGATTTCATAATTAACCAGGTTAATAGCTCCTTTTTTTTGGCTTTACCCTATAGTGGTGATAGTTATCGTGATGATGAAGATCTGCACGTTCTCCTTAACAGTTAAAACTTATATTCTTATTTAACTGTGCATTGTGCAGAGGGACTCTACATATATGTTTAACTTTGAAGGCCTGATTCCTAAAATCTGTCTTCTTGCTCAAGAGATGGGTGAGGATGAAAGAGTGCTTAAATTGCGCTGCGCTGGTCTTCAAGCCCTGTCTGCTATGGTAAAACGCCAAATAAATTTCCTGTTATTTTCCTTATGCTCTTTCTGAGGTATGAACTTTGTTTGATTGAAACCACGTTTGTGGAGATACATTCATGAACACTGACTGAATATCTCATCAAACATAACTTCCATTCAGTTGGATGTCCCAACAACTTAACAAACAGATATACGAGTAAAGTCGTATAGTGGCCTAGTCTTTTGTTTCTATGAAAGAATGTGTAGGACATCAACATAGATCTTTGAAGACTTCAGATTTGTCAACATTCCGCATTTGTTGTCTTATTGAAGCACAACATCATCATTCACTATCTAACTTGAAGATGATTCCCATTTAAAGATTATGCAGAGAAGTCTTTGAATTAGCTCCTACGCCTGCACCATTGAATTTTAAAACTGGCAGTACTGTGTCAAAACAGTAATACAACAATTTGAGTTTTCTTTGAGTGCTGTTCATCAAATTTACTTTTTTCCCCCAGTTTCTCTTGGGGTGGTGAGGATCTATCAACTAACTGACCTTTTGCTTCATGTGTTAATGATGCATGACAAAGTACATTTTTGAAATTTCGTTGCTTCTGAGTACAATGAAGTTTGCGCGTAGCGGTTTGCTGTGAATTGCTCCCCTACTGCTTCCTGTACTGATTGATTATAAATATTTGCTTTGATAAGTAAGTGGTTTATGAGTTCCTTCTTAGTGGGTTTCACTTTAATGCGTGGGCTATCTGATTGGTGATGTGGTTTCTCAAAGTAAATAAAAAAAGGGCAGCCCAGTGCGCGAAGCATGTGGGGTCCAGGGAAGGGCCGCACTCCAAGAGGTATGATGCAGCCTACCATGACGCAAGCGCTAGTGGCTGATTCTACGGTTCGAACCTGTGACCTATAGGTCACTCAGAGATAACTTTACTGTTGCTCCAAGGCTCCCATTCGGTTTCATAAAGTAAATAAATCCCTAAATTTGGAAGTATATAAGATTGATATAGCTTATAACGGGGGTTGATCTCGTACATGAATGGTGGATTTCGAAAAATTTAAGTTCCCTAGTTCAAATCTAAGTTAGAAAGTGACTTGAAATTGAAACTAATCAGTAACAGTGTTATCAAAGATGAAATGCGCAAAAGAGCTCCAAGGTCTGTTGGGGCTTTAAGCGCAAAGCGAAAATAAAGTGTGAACTTTTAACGAAGAAAAGCGCAAATGGAGAAAAACTACAAATATGTATGTTTAGTACAAGACTAATATCTATAAGTATGAATACCAAATATATGGACATAGAAATTGAGAAAACATTATGAGAAAGTGAAATATCAATTGTTTAGTGTTGCCTCTTCAGGATTACGCTCATTGGCAAGGAAAAGTATGCCTTAGAGCCTTGATGACAACACTAATGCGCCCGCTAAGCGAGGTGAAACGCTCAGCATATTTTGAGCCTCGCTTTAGGGCTTAAGCACGCTTAAAGCGCGCCTTTGATAACATTGATCTGTAACTAAGCTTTACAATTTAAAATACTTTAAGTAAACTTAACTGGTGTGTTTGGTATAATGGAAAATATTTTTCTGGATAAGTCATTCCTGGTGTTTGCTAAGAACATGTAGGAAGGATTATTTGGCGTGTAAGGATAGTGCAATTGCCATGAACTTGTCGGAAAGATCACTTGGCTTGTTGGCCGAAGCATATTTTTTTTCAGTCTAGTTGTATTGGACATTTTGCTATTAATCACTGTGGGCCAGATGGATAGAATCTAAGAATGTGTTATGTTGGCTGTGGTGTTTTGTATTTGGCTAGAATATAATGGAAGGATTTTTAGTATCAATACAATTCGTAAAACTCCTATAAAGAAGAGCTGATTATATCATGTATCCACTGCTTTTAATATCATCTTTCCTTGACTGATCCACATTCAGATAGCAGTCATTGCTTCCCATCTTCAGTTTCTTTGCTTTGGAGGACTCTTGCCCTTTTGCTATTCTGTCCAAACCTTCTGTTCTTATAAAGAACAGGTCATGTTACTGGTTCTGAAAGTTGGAAAGAAGCAACAATAACATGTAGCTTCTGCTTGGACCTTATGGGGATTCTGATAATATTTACTTTTGATGTTTGTCTTTTTCATTTACTTTGTCAGTTTCTTTAGCTTTTTCTCTGGATTCTTTAGGTGATTTCAATTGTAATGGACAGTCTGAGCAATTCTGTTTCTTTTTTCAACTTTTCATGTGCAGATATGGTTTATGGGTGAGTTTTGTCACATGCCAGCGGAATTCGATAGTGTAAGTTATTGCAGACATTTTTATGCTTCTCTGGTTTATCGGTTGTTGATATAATTGGTATAGCATTTCCATTCTGCGAGGTCTTCGTGTACCCAATTTTAGAACTATTGTGTCGTTTAGGCCAAAGCTCTTTATCTTTCACAAAGATTTTTTGTTGCACTTGCATCTAGTTCAAAAAACCATCTTACATGTCTAGGATTATTCTTTTAACTTGGATCACATTTTTATTCAGTCGTTGAAAGGCTTTATATATTTTTACATCACAAAATTTTGATTTATCCTATACTATGTTTAAAGAAAGAGAGAAGAATATTCTGAGAGTGAATTGTTTGATCTCTTTTAAATTAGTGCGGATTGCATGGTGTTTACAAGAAATTACAGCCTTATTATCAGGCCTATAATCTTGCTAAATTACATAACTATAGGATAAGGATCCTTTTTATGTTTACCAATTCTTAGTAATCTTCTTCAGGTTGGAGCATGCATATTGTGCTCCTAACTCGTAGCAAATTTAAAATTGATACTAAAATTCCAAATGATTTTATAAGAATATCTGCTAAATGCCCCATTTGAATTGACGAAGTGATAAGTGGTATTTTGTCAGATTAAGTGACAGCCAATTTCAACGTACCTTGTTTTTCTAGTGAACAAGATACCTATTATAGGTGTCAAAAATGATACGCATATTACATTTGTCTAATGCAGGACATGAATACTTGTTCAAATTCTAACATTCTAGTAGTACTAACACTTGCATTTTCTTAGGGAAATATTGGGAAGTTCCGCCTGGTGATTGACATTATTTTGGTTAATTTCATTTATCTTACCAGGTGGCGGCTGCAGTGTTAGAAAATTGTGAAGGCCCTAAGGAGAAGCTGGATCTTAATAATGATAATCAAGATAAGCAGAATCATGGAGTCCAACAGGCTTCTTCTGGTGAACACCAGATGTCGTCATCCTCCAATGAATTGAGAAGGGCTACTTCTTGGAGGAATATAGTAACAGACAGAGGCCTTAGTGTAACTGGGTAATTCCTCTTTCCATGGTCTTTATGTATGTTAATTACTTTTACCTTAGTAGATCGTCTCACCTCCAATTACAATTCTCTTGTGAACAGGGAAGATTTGAGAAACCCCAAGTTTTGGTCAAAGGTGTGCTTACATAACATGGCGAAGTTAGCTAAGGAGGCAACAACTGTACGGCGTGTTCTGGAGTCCTTGTTCCGTTATTTTGATAATGCTGATCTTTGGTCTCCTGAACATGGAGTTGCCCTCGTCGTTTTGCTTGACATGCAATCTATTATGGAAAACTCTGGTGTTTGATCTTTCTTTAACCTCAGTTATTACCCTTTTTTCTTTTAATTCTTGGGGGTTAAGCAGCATATTTGTCACCTTAACGCCTTGGACTCACTCCATTCCTTTCCTTAAATGCAGGGCAGAACACACACTTCTTGCTGTCTACTTTGATCAAGCACCTTGATCACAAGAATGTCCTTAAAAATCCAAATATGCAGATAGAAATTGTTGAAGTTGCCAGCTCCCTCTCTAAGGCAACAAAGGCTCAGTCATCTCTGACGATAGTTGGTGCGTTTAGTGATATGATGAGACACCTCCGCAAGAGCATACTCTGTTCTGTTGATGACTCGGAACTGGGGGAAGAAGTAATTCAATGGAACAGAAAGTTTTACACAGCAGTTGATGAATGCCTTGTACAGATGTCCCAGAAGGTGAAGTTCATGCTTTTATCCTCTGAAGTCTAAATTTATTTAATTTCCACTTCTCAAGGTCACCAAAAACATGCACTATGCCCTATTTACCTTTGTTCTAAATGAGGTTATCAGTTTGAGGAATTTTGTTAGTGAGATCCTCAGAAACATCGTCCTGGATGAGACAACTTCGCCTGAGTAGAAGGGAGATGAAATTTTTAATATAGTGCCTAGTTTTACATGAGTGTAGACGATGTAAATTGTGATCCTTTTGAAAAACAGGTAGGAGATGCTGGTCCTATTCTTGATGTGATGGCAGTGATGCTGGAAACAATTTCAAATGTAACAGTTATGGTGAGAAATACATTGGCTGCTGTTTATCGAACTGCTCAGATAATTGCATCCTTACCAAATCTTTCATACAAAAACAAGGCAAGGAGGACTCTATTCTTGGCATCTTTATTTTCTCTTAGTGATGCTCTCGACTGGCTGATTGTCAACTATCTTGTTCTCATTTTTTCATTTTACCTTTCAGGCTTTCCCTGAGGCATTATTCCATCAAATTCTTTTGGCTATGGTCTCCCCAGACCATGAAACAAGACTTGTGGCACATCGTGTCTTTTCTGTTGTACTTGTCCCATCTTCAGTTTGTCCCCGTCCTACCTCTGTCCATCCACGGTCAACAAAGGCTTCTGGTATTCAGAGGACCCTATCTCGAACCGTATCAGTGTTTTCTTCTTCAGCTGCGCTTTTTGATAAATTAAAAAAAGAACAATCTCCCTCTCATGACAATGTGGCTGGAAAGGAAAAAACATTCAATGCTAAATCAATGGTGAAAAACCAATCCATGCTGAAAAGATTAACATCAAGCTATAGTCGAGCTTATACTGTGAAAAGGAATTCGTTACCAGGAACTGATGAAGGAAAAGAGATTGGTAACACAGAGGAGGAGCAGGTATGCATTTCAATTCAAACAGTTTTTACCTTTGGTTGGAGAAGCTAATGCCCACAAGATTATGCTTTCTTGGCTGCTGCTTACCACAGTTCATTTTGTTTCAGGATGGAATTTCTCTCAAGCTGAAAATTCGACAGATCAGCCTCTTGCTGTCTTCACTGTGGGTGCAGGCAATTTCTCCTGCAAATACCCCAGAGAATTATGAAGCAATTGCTCATACTTACAGCTTGGTGGTGTTATTTTCACAAACAAAGGTGGTGATGCTTTTCTTGGTAGTAGATATTAATCTGCATCACTAATATATTTTCCAATGCCCTTCTTAATCTTTATCTTTATCTTTGCTCTTTTATTTTTCTTTAAATCTTGTAGAACTTGAACATGAGGTGGTTATATATCTATAAACTTTGTATTACTAATATGCGAGTTTCTTTCAACCCCTTATGCTAAATTCTTGAGAGATATTTTTCAGTAATGCAATCCTGAATTGTCAAAGAAATACTCTAGGTACTATTGACTTCTCCTGCCGTGTCTTTAGTTTTGAGTGATGCCTGGATACTCAACTTAAGAAGTTGGTCACATCACGTAGTGGAAATCCTAACATGTATTACAGATATATATAGGGCCTGTTTAAGGTAGGGGTCTGATTTGATGGAAAGTTTTATGCTAATCCATTTTTCTTTTTTATTTGGTTGGTTGGGTGGGGGTTAGGGGTAGTGTGGAATTGAGGATGTAGTGTCTTAAAGTTTATATTACCTACGGAATAAATGAATTTCAAACCCTGAGGCAAAGTTTGGAGCCCTGTTTCGCTTCGTATGTGTTCCCATCATGCAGAGCCGATGTTTCCTAGCTTTGAGGATAGGTTTCTTGTTGGTGATATAATGTTTGTTTGATGAGATAAATCACAAAATTTGACTGGTAACTTTGATGAAACCAGTGCAAGCATGGATTTCTAGAAAATAAGCACAATTTTGAGGATTGCAAAATTTAAGGCAGTGTAATATTAAAAAATTTGAGGTTGACAAATATAACCTTTAATTTTCTTTCTTCTTCCGAAGGATGGACAATCTAACATGAATGCGGTTGTGGAATTTTCTTAAGCAGCTGAATCCAGGCCTCAAATGTTCTGACTGAAATAAATCCATTAGAAGATTTTTCACTAGCCTAGAACCTTCTTTTACAAAAATTTAATGAGTGGGCATTCAGGGTGGTAGGACCCGACAATATAAAAGATTTCGTGAAGTATTAGTTAAGAGTATATGTTATTGGATTCTTCTCTATAATGATTTGAAATCTGCTCTAGAATGGAAAACTAAGTGTCTCTTCCTTTTCCTAAATTGCTAGACATCTCTCTTGTTATCAATCAATTTCATCTTCTTAAGTTTAACTTTTCTCTAGATGCTGACTTTGCATCAGAAAGATAAACTTTGTATTTGCTTATTAACATTTCTAATAAGTTGACTAGGCTGTTGTAGATAACTTGCTTGTATCTCGTTTTCCAGAAATCCAGCCATGAGGCTCTTATTCGAAGTTTCCAGCTAGCATTTTCTTTGAGGAACATTTCTATAGGAGGGAAAGGTATAACACAGTGGTTTGAATCTGAATTTCACAAGTTCTTTATATTCCTTTATCCTTATAAAAGAGCATGTTATCTAGATGTTTTATAAATGCCTGCATATGATCTGATATACTTCTAATCTATGCTGTATTGATGAAACCATTCTTTATTAACACACCTGCACTGCCTCTTGTCATCTTTATTGCGTTTGCAGGATCTCTACCACCATCACGTCGCAGGTCACTCTTTCTGTTGGCGACATCCATGATTATTTTTCTATCCAAAGCCTACAACTTTATCCCCGTTGTTGCTTGTGCTAAAGCTGCATTGACAGATAAAACAGTAAGGACAAGCATCAGTCATGTTCAATGTGCTCATTTTGCAAATATTTTACACAATACTTTCTCTTCCAAGTTGTCTAGTATAATTTGATCTTCAATGCTTTCAACAGGTTGATCCTTTTCTTCAGCTGGTAGATGACTGTAAACTGCAAGCTGCAACTGGTAATACAGAGCATGCAATCAAAGTTTATGGTTCGAAAGAGGATGACGATGATGCCCTGAAATCACTTTCAGCAATACAACTATCTAGTAACCAAACTACAGAATATTTTGCTTCTATAATAGTGGAGAGCTTGAGGAATTCCTATAAAGTAAGCATCATATTTGTTCTCATTGTGATTCAATTATACTTATGCAATGGCGAATGCATTTTGACGTTTGACCTATGCGCAGAATAAGACTGCTGCAATAAAGGATCAGTTGCTTAAAGATTTCCTTCCTGATGACGTTTGTCCTTTGGGAGCTCAGCTAGTCTCAGAAGCCTCCGGACAGATCTACCAATTCGGTTCTGAAGATGATAAAAGTCTGGACGAGGTAGTTGGAGCCACTGCTTCTATGTCTTTATTTCTTTTTATCCAATACTAACCATTATCCTTGTTTTCTACTAGCAGGTTGGGGACCCGACACTGCACATTTTAGAGGATGGCGTACCAACTGAGAATAAGAATATATCTAACTCACACCTTACTCTGCAAATTCCAGACCTCTTAACTGTTACTCAGTTCCTCGATTCGGTAAGTTTCTGCTTGCATACCTTCCATTACGTGTCATGCACACAGTAACTGCGGAATTGCGTAACGAAGGGTTTTGGCTGTCGTAATTCTTGCTAGGAACTTCTGAAAGATGTCCTGACAGTACTTATATAGACTCTCCTTTTTTCTTGTTACCCATTCTCCAGAAGGTGGTACAGGAGAAGTAAAGGTTCACTGAAATAAACTTATGAAGCCACCCAAAAAAAAGTTTAGGGATTTTTCCTGGTCAGTTTCTGTGGAAGAAAAAGAGGTCTGAAACTTTAGGCTTCATGACCTCTTGAATGGGGAACATTATTAGTAGGGTCGGTGTGGTGGAAGTCAAGGTTTGTGAAGAATCTGAACATTCAACCTAAAACCTTAAGGCAATGGGCGGAATGAACAAGACATTATAATCCCCTGTGAAAATCCCTACGCAGTCAATGAGGGACAACTATATTCTCTAACACTCTAATATCATGTTAAGAAAATGAATTTTGGGTCTATCTCAACCTTTTTTTTGGTTGATAAAGTAATAGGAGTTCATTAATGAAGGGCATAAATACTCGTATACAAAAATATACCAAAGGTAGAGAAGCTTCAGAAAAAATTGGGTCTAACTCAACCTTAAAAGCTAGTTCATGAAGTGAATTTTATAAAATCTAATAGAAGCGAATTGATGTTGATCCTTCTTAGAGGGGAACAGGTGGAGTGATTATTCCATGTTTGGTCTGAACTTGAGGTAAAATTGAAAGAGTGTTGATATTTACTGAATCAAATGATGAGGTCTTCTAAAGAATTTGGCAATTTTGAATTTTGGTATGGAAGAAGTATGGGAAATACTGAATTTCAGTGCTTTCGTCCAATGCCAAAATTCCAATCTGGTGGTGATATATTAATAGAACGGCAAAAGGGTCTGGTAATGGCAAAGATTATTTTTGCCATTTCGTTAAAAGAAAAAAAAGAAGGGCAGTCCGATGCACAAGGTATCTATCGTTCACGCAAGGTCCGGGGAAGGGCCGCACCCAAGGGGTGTGATGTAGACAGCCTACCCTAATGCAAGCACTAGTGGCTGTTTCCATAGCTCGCCCGTGATCTATATGTCACACGGAGACAACTTTAATGTTGTTCTAAGGCTCCCTTTCATTTTTGCCATTTCTTTCCCACATATAATTTTGGATTACATCAATGATTTCAAGTGGAGGTGACCGGAATAATTATTTTATAGGGGTTTTTGGGGCCCCTATAATAAATTGAGGGGTTTCGTCAGAAATGGGGGTCGTTGTTCAGCAGAGGTTTGTGGGAAAGGCCCTTTGGTTATGGTTGTTATTTATTTTTCGATCGAGTATGGTTGTAATACTGACCAGTACGATAATATCATGTATGGCAAGCCTCTTTCCATAGACATCTTTATAACTTTTCTAAATCATTTACCCAAAACTTATGCAGGTATCTGATACAACACTGCAAGTAGGAAGACTCTCTATCTCAACTTCTGATATGACATACAAGGACATGGCGGGCCATTGTGAGGCTCTTCAAGCAGGGAAGCAGCAAAAGATGTCGCATTTAATGATTGCACAACCGTCTCGAGAAAATCCTTTTGACTTTTATGGACAGGACTATATCCAGGCAAATATGAAACCTTCTTACAACGGCGTTGATACGAAATCTACTCCAGTAAGTATAAAAGAAACCGTTCGTGTTATAGTTTTGGCATTTTCAGTTTTGAGCATCATTTTCATAGCATGAAACTGGGAAGAGATGTAGTTTCAAACCCTGCATATTATGGAGAGTGTTGCTAGTATCATATTACTTTGCTATTACAGGGATGGAATAACATTTACCCAGTTTTCCTTTCAACAAAATTTCGTTTTGCACCCTTATATAAAGGAACCTTTAGGTTGGTAGGCTTCAAAGTGGCATTGTAAGGGGCCACTAAGAAGCAGCTTCACATGCTGTAGTAACTTTACATTGAAGTGTTGGAATCATGGTATCATAGATGTTGTTTTAAAAGGAAAAAGAAGAGAAGCTCGCTTCCCCATTAGTACGGTTACTCCCCGGGGTTGCTTCCATAAATTGCAACTTGAAAACAATGGAAGCTCAACACCCCCACCCCCAAACAACACAATCAAGTGCATTATCATACCATGTACAAATGAGCAACAAGGAATCAAATGATGTACAACTTAGGATAATCACATCAAAATTTAGGTGGCATGGTAGAGCTTCTAGAAAGGAGAGAGTTTTATACTACCACAAGCATGTAGCATGCTAGAGCTACACCATCTCAATTTTCGATAATCATTAGTGCTGTCTAATTTCATTGGAATATAAATTAAAAGAGCCTTGAAAATGTTGGTGGCGAACAAGGGTATGCGTGAGAAAGGTGCCCAATTTCTCTGGCGCTAGAGATCATTCAATGTGATTTGTCACAAATATGATCTCATGTTTTCCTTGTAAGTGCACACTACAGTATTCAGACTGGAGTTCATACTTATTGTCTAGCTTCTCTACAAGCATGTATGAAATAGTGGCTTTACGTGCTACAAATATATTTATGTGTATGCTTTAATTTCTATCCTATAGTTTAAACTCTGAAACTCATGTATGTTGCAGGTTGAGCATACACATGTCAAACATGGCTCTGACTTCAATCTGGCGAATCCTTTTATCAATGTCACTTCAACGCCGTGTGCAACTGAATCCCAGTGTCATCCCAACTTCTTTGCACTACCTGCTTCAAGTCCATATGACAACTTTTTGAAGGCAGCTGGCAGTTAATGTCATCAGTTCCAAAAGTTTGAGAGGTAGCAAAAGCTTGAAGAATCTCACTTTTTGTCTAAATTTTTGCATCACTCTACTGCTAATATAGTTTTATGATTGCAAACAATTTTGAGGAAATATTCTGATTTCTTTCTTCTTGTATCGTTCTTCCTATCCATTTGATCCGAGGAAAGGTACTAAGGTTCATGGAAATGAGGGAATTTTGTATAGAATATTTTCAAAAGAAAGGAAGATTTTATAAATATAGGACGATGAAACTTGTATATGTTGAGCTTAGGTTGGCAAACATCAATTCTATGTTATGTATATATGGTCTTTATAACTACTATTCATCAATGAAGACATTATTTTTCTTCCGTGTTTTACTTCTTTCTGTACTTCAGTTTCATAGCAAAATGTACAGAATGATTAGTCTGGTTTCATTGGCTTCTCACATTTTTTCCCCCTTTTCTCGAGGGTGGACGTGGTGAACTTGTGGTGATTTTTCTTCTCTTTTATACCTATATATGTATATATTATATATATATACACGTAGACACATACATATATGAAAACCACGAAGCTCAAAGTTACATATAACGATGTAATGTTGTTCTTTTGTCAACATTAATGTTCAAAAATCTAAAAGCATTTTATAATAAATATGATTACGGATAGCCCGGTATACAAAGTATCTCGCGCATATGCATGGTTCGACGGGGTTAGGGTCGCATCTCAAGGAGTGTGACGTAGACTCCCTAATGCAAGCATTAGTGGTTGCTTTTACAGCCCGAACTCATGATCTATAGGTCATGCAAAAACAACTTTGACATTGCTCCAAAGTCTTCCTAAATATCGATTACTTTACTATAGAAAATATAAATAACTATTTTTGTATATCTAATAAGCAACCTGCAATTTGGCTTAAAACTTTGTTGAAAGAAGTTAATCAACCTCAAGAAGATGCAACAAAGTGTGCTGATAATAAATTTGTTATTGCATTATCCAAGAACCTAGTATTACATGAAAAGGACAAGCGCATTGAAAAAAATACCATTTCATTAAAGAACACTCTCACAAGATTAAACGAACATCCATATACGTCAGAATTAAATATATGATGTTAGGTGACTTATAAATAGTCATGTATCATAGACATTTCATCACAATAAAGTAGAGAAATAGTTGAGGATTAGTTCAAGATACTTATCGATCAGCTGATGTTAAAATGGATCAACTTATAATTTTTGGATGAGTTTGCTTTATATACACTTTTGATATTTACAAAATAAAACAAGTAAGCTGAGAAATACTTGTCATTGATTTTCCGTAAACAATGCATTATATTATGTCATAGCATGTCTTAAATATTAATATGATGCTACAACCAAACTTGGGAAAACAGAATCCCAAGAAACCTGATGTACAAGTGATCAAATAGAGAATTTAGGTAGATTATGAGCTAGCACATTCCATGTTCTAGGAATATATATGATATTGATATCTTCAAAGGATCGTATCAACCTTCATATATCCTCGCAAGCGGCGTCTATTTCCCAAGACTGTCATATTCTTTTGCAACATTTGGACGATATCCTTTGCATTTGATAGTATATGAACTTTTCACCAACCATTCTGTAGTACTCTTTCTAATGCCTTTCGAATTGCTAGTGCTTCAGTGATTATGCCCTTCCCTATAAATTGAATAGGGGCGCCAAGGGCATGAAGCAGATGACCACAGCTATCTATAGCCGCCATTCTAATGCTTGCCTTTTTCTTGTCCATTTGTAAACCTGTATCTGTGAAAATAACGATATCATCTTGTGCTATAGTAATATTTGGTTCATTAACTAGATTAGGTATACCAGTCATAGATTAAAAATAAAAAGTATATCACTGTTTTTTTTTTGGTCGGAAAGGAACTACTTATATTAATACAACTAAAGGTGAGTAGCAGTACAGGGAGCAGGATGCACGGAAGGCATCAAACTAACTAAGCTATTCATATTCGAGTTTACTAGCTGCACACCTTCATAGGATGCATTACAAGCCAAAACATTACTAGAAAAACTATCTAAAGAAGAGGCTATTGAGTCCTGTAATGGAGCTGCCAGGGTAGGCGTTGAAGAGCTTGTGGAAAACATGGCATTAACAAGCCTCTGGTGAGTTGTTCCTACTTGGTCTTGATGGTGCAATTCCTGGACAAAAAAGTCGTGGTGTTGCAAAAAGGAGATAATTGCTACCATCTGCTTGCTTGGCGCCATATTTAGCTAAACTATTTGCGACACTATTTTGCTCCCCGTAGATATGATGGATTGGATAGGCGGGCTACCCAAATGTAGGAGCAACAACGTGCAGCCATCAATAAATGAATATAATTAGTTGTTGTGAGCATGCCAATGATCTCCCCGTTGCATCTGTCTCAATGATGAGGGGTGTGAGTGTGTTGCATAAAGTAATTCGCAATCTCATGAGTAGCGCAAGGAGTTCTGTATTGACACTGCTAGTTTGATGTGTTTTACCTGCAAAACCCATGATCCAGTGACCATGCGAGTCTCGAAATACACCACCTATGCCGTAGTTGTTGAAGCAGATCCGTCTATGTTCAGTTTATAACAAGGTGCATGTGGAGGGTGCCATTTAATGTATAGAGAAAGTGTTTGATATTTTCTTTCTGCTGTTGTTCGTTAGGAAGTAGTGTTCAGCTGCTGTAGTGATTAACATAGGAATGTCAATGTTCAGTCTGCTAGCAAAGCTAGTCATATTCATGTGGATCAAATAACGGCTTATTAACAATGTCATTAGCTTCATATATATCACCACTAAAACTTAAAGAATTTCTAGCTTGTCATAAAAGAGAAACGCTTAATCTTAGTAGCTCAATAGAATTTGGGTACCGACATGTATTGTGAAATAATTCATTCCACCATTTTATAAAATCAACTATATTTGCTAGCCCAAGCCAATTAATAGGAGATAACTTTCACACTGATTAAGCTTTAGGACAAGTAAAAAACATATGATCAATGTTTCTTTTTCGAAATCACGAACTTTACAAACATCACAAATACGATTCAATCTTTTAGAAATATTTACATTAACAGATTAGATATTCAGAATGCATTTTCTAATTATCCTTAATGACCACAAAATATCCCAGAAAGGTAATTTGTCATTGATTTGACCAACGTGTTTTATAGGTATTCCAATAATTCTTTCTAAAAGAAAAAAGCAAAGGAAAGGAGCAAAATTAAAGAGCGGGAGTGATTAATAAGTCACCGTTGTGTGAATCGGCGGTTGACTGAGGCCAAGCAAACCACCGACTTCTCTGGCGAAGCCACGTGTATTTCCAACGCTATCTCCTCCTATACTTCACTTAGAATTAACGGACACGTGTTCATTCTTCCCGCCACTTATTGGCTTTCTCTTTCACTGGTGCTGTCATAATCAATTCAAGAAAAATTAAGAACAAACTTAGCTTGTTGCATCTTCATTAATATCTTACAATGGAAGGTTCTGATTTTGTTAGAATTAAGGTAAGAATTGTTTAAACACACTTCAATATTATGCTAGGTTTTTTAAGGACCTTTGCTGTTAGAAGAACTGCAGCTTCAATGAAGCAGATCACCCATTTTCCTGCTTCACTTCTATTTGCCTTTAACCAGGCTTGTTATCTCGTATACTACTATTAAAATTTTCATGTTATTTTTTGGTGATTGCTTTTAATTTGAGTCATTCTTGTTAGTAATACATAGTGGCTATTTTCGTGGAGGCTTGATGAAATGTTGTAGGGATTTCCATGCAAACTTAATTATTGATTCGTTTCTGGTCTTAGGTTCCTAATCTGATACTAGTGTGGTACTGTTTAGTTTGTTTCTTTTACTTTGTTGAGGATTCATCTCTTACTTGCAGAGGGGAAAATCAGGTGATCCAGATATCATTAAGATAAAGGTATGAAATCCTTTTTATTTGTAGTCCAATTTCGGTTAGTAAAATCGTCGAGCGTGATGCTTAATGATGGAACTATTGCAAAGTAAGATCAAATCCTGCACCAGCCAGGTTATACTGTTTTTGGTCAATTGTTTAACGTTGTTTTGCTTTTCTTTGCAGAGGACATCGACCCCAGATGATGTGGCATCTGTTCTGTTGAAGGTTAGAAATTTGCTATTCCTATCTGGATCTCACTCTAGTTGCTTCAGTTGTTTGTTTGGTGTAGGGTGTATCTCTCTCTCTCTTTCGTATTTGTCTCCTATTTTTTGGGTGGTCTGCTAATATACACTGGCCTGCAGCAAGTTATCTTATTCTTTTCATAAGATTTGTGGTTTAAGTTTTGTGATTTTATGTTGTATTGGGTAAAGTTCAGGTACTTCAATGTGACACATATAGTGTTGTAGTGCGTAAAGTTCAGCGACCATTTGTGGATTAGCTCCAACTCTCCCTGTCGGGGGTCAATTCACCACCCTCTTTTTTATTCCATGATGTTAGACTGTCAAAACTTGTCCATGAAAATCCTTATGGACAAAATATTCTGCTGTTACTTGGCCTTTTACTGGGACAGAAGCTTCTATCTGTTACCTGATCTTCTATCATAAATTGATAGGTTCTCGATGTCACTAGATTCAGAATAGTTAAAAATGTTAGCAATGACCCGCTTTTCACATACCGGACCCTGTTTCTATTGTTAAGTAGCTTTTTACCCTACTTAAATTTATAAAAACTGGAACTTTATTTTCTTTTTTGTGCTAGTAAAAAGGGGATAAACAGGATTGGGTATACGTAGCAAGTAGTCAGCAATCGCGATTCTAGTAACTTGATTTCTAATTTTGTTGTCCGTTTCAGGAGAGAGAGAGGCAAGGAGTGTATGGAGCAGGCAGAGAGATTAACAGCACCGCGCAACGAGATGAGGATGATGCAGAAGATGAATACTATGATGGTGATGATACTGGAGACACAGATGAGGATGATGGAGAAGTTGTTGATGACCATGAAGAAGACGGTGGGGATGTAGAAGTCAGCGTTGGAGATCAGAAGCAGCAGAGGCGTGTCAGCCACGGATTTCATTTAGTTGAAGGCAAGATGAAACATGGGATGGAAGATTATCTGGTGGCAGAAAATAGGAAAATGGATGGACATAACCTGGGGCTCTACGCAATATTTGATGGTCATTCAGGACGTGAGGTTGCAGAATATTTGCAAAGCCATCTTTTCGACAATATACTGAGTGAGGTATCACTAAGTTTGTTTTTAAATCAAGATCTGATAACCGAGCGTCTTTTATCCTTAGGACTAATACGCCAGGAGTATTTCATTCTGAATTATGACACAAGAAACTTCAGAATTGTAGAATTGGTCAGTGGAAAAACTAGTTAATAAAGCATTGTAAATAGAGATTAGATGGTCTAGATTAATGCCACAAAATGGTGAGATAGGGTCGGTTATTCGAAGTTTTATATTTTTATCCGTACAGCCTGATTTTTGGAAGAATCCTGTGACTGCATTTAAGAAGGCTTATAGAGATACAGATAAGGACATTCTAGAGAATGTGGTTGGAGCACGAGGTGGCTCAACAGCAGTGACAGCCATATTAATCGATCAGAAGCAGTTGATAGTGGCCAATGTAGGGGATTCACGTGCAATACTAATTAAAAGAAGAAATATCAAGCAAATAACAGTTGATCATGAACCAGAAAAGGAGGAAGAAAGAGACCTAGTTGAGAGCAAAGGAGGTTTTGTTATTAAGGGGCCAGGTATGGTTCCACTTATTCCCAGCAGATGTCTTGATTGTTACGTTGAGTTTGCATGTAATTTTGAAACTGTCATGGATGGGAAGGTCGTAACCTCATTCTAAAACTCATTTCTAGAATAAGGTTAAAGCATAGGCTAGAAAAATTAAGGCCAGATATATTGTGGAAGAACAGAGAACTGTACTTGAATCACAGGTAGAAGCCGATTTTCCAGGCAGGAAAAAGTTTCTCTTCATCTCATTCTGTGTTTTCTCTCTTCTGTGTACTTTGCCATTTGGTCCTTGCATCAGGGTGCATACTCGAGAACCTGCTTATTTATCTTCAGCTCGTGTAGAACAACGTATGTGTGCTATAATTATCTTTCTCCTAAATCTGGTTTTAGACTAACAATCAATTCCCTTGCGTTGTCTGAAATGCAGGGAATGTTCCACGGGTGGATGGTCAACTAGCCATGACAAGGGCATTTGGAGATGCAAAACTGAAGGACCATATCACTGTGGAACCTAATGTGACAATTGAGAAAATAGACACAGACACTGATTCCATAATCTTGGCCAGTGATGGCTTGTGGAAGGTAGTTTATGGTGCAATTATTAAGAATTTACTTAGCATTTTTAACATGACGAAATCTGTTAAAAACCATGATGATACATATTTTTCCCCATTACATGCCATTAAGTAGTATAATCTGAGCACTGCTAGACAAAAATTGGCACTATGTTCCGAATGGAGTGACACATAGCTGTATATTATCTGGAGATTTTGTTATCTTAAACTTTTTAGTTTTCTCTTTAATGACATGTTATAATATCCATAGAGATGTTCATTGCATGTGTAATAACTTAAGTTCTCAGAATTTATTCAATACAGATTCTGAGTTGGGACCCTAACACGATATATATGTCCGTTGGTCTCAACCGAGGAGATACCTCTCTCCTCCTCTCCCAAGCTGAGAAATAGCTGTGTTGTAAACTGAAATCAGTCTGTAAATAACGCATATGCAGGTAATGTCGAATGAAGAAGTAGCAGAATGCATTAGAGGGATTGAGCATGGGAAGAAAGCAGCAGAAGAGTTGATTACTGAAGCACTTATGAGGGGGAGTCCTGATGACATTTCTTGTGTTGTAGTGATGTTTCACTGACCATGTACTGGAGGTTAATTAGCTGAAGGATCAAAATGCTTATGTGAAAGTGTAGGTTGAATAGTTGTCAGCCTCATATATATATGTAAAACTATATACGTCCTTCTTCATGTGCCATGTTATGTAGAAATCTTACGGTTATCAGCTCTGATGAAATAATTTTCAGACAGATAAATTTGTCTCAACAGTAACTGAAACAAGAGCATACTGTCCATCTAAAAGCCTGCATTACGTGAGCATGTATTTGGTCCGGGCTTAAAATTAAAAATGTATCACATCACACCAAGTAAAAAGAATTGCTATTTTTAGTTTAAGCGTTATGAGTGACGATTATTTAGGTTAGTTCTTTATCAATAATCTAAAACCAAATGAGTAGACAACCTGCTATGTAGATATTATTAGTGCATGTAAAATTCTTTCTTAGAAGTTACTGGATAACCGAGTCGTAATTTGATTCATATTGGTAGTGAGCATTCAATTTAGAAGGTTTCGGCATCAACAATGTTTTCTTAGTATTTTGATATTTGTTTCGCACACAAAGGATATGTTACTTGATTTTCCTATAAAAGATTGTATCACATATATGTTACTTAATTATTTATTATCTTATGCGTGAGAAAAATATACTCTACTATTTATATGTTTGTACGAGCTCTGACTCGCAAAAAAAAGAAGTTAAATTTTAATTAAGAATATTTGTCATGTAATATGATAATGATTTTTATTTTATAAAAAGTAATTATTTTCACCAAAAAACTATTACTGAAATAAAACTTGTATTAAAATGTGAAGGGAACTCAAACTTTTCTTCTGTTCTTTGGTCAACAAAAGTCTAAAAAGTGTTTTCTCTTCACTCGCACATAAGCCATTTGTCTCTTTCTCTCTCTATCTCGATCTCGAATCTGCTTCGATTATTTCAAAGCCATTCTTAACTTCTCACATAAACTCCATACACCTCTCAACCTGCAGAACCCCATTATTAGCTCCGAGAAATACTAATTACTGTGAAGGAGATTAATTCTTGGTAAGATATCTACTTATTACATATCTCTTCTTGTCAAATCACAGTTGATTAATACTTGTAAAGTTTTGAATTTCTGAGAGAAGCTATTTAATTGTGATTTTTTCTTAATGGGTTCTTGTAAAGATTTGATTTTTTAAAAAAGTTTCTTATGATTAATACTTGTAAATTGTTGGATTTCTGAGAGAAGCTATTTTCATTATGATTTTTTCTTAGTGGGGTTTTATAAAGATTTGATTTTTCTTTTGTTTTTTTTAAGACCCGGTGTTCCTAATACAAGTTTTTTGCAGCTGCTTAATTTAGAGGAAAATCTGGTTGTTTTCACATTGGAGTGAAGGGCACTTTGAATAATGGCTGAAGTAGAAGAGGAGCAGCAGCAGCAGAAATTATCAGTAGGTAAATGCATTCATCTATGTTTTCATCTTCTTCTCAGCTTAAGATAATACTATCATTTATGTGAGTGTGGACATAGATCATAATTTTGTTGGCTTCTTGATAGCTAATTTAGTAAAATGTAGAGGTGAAAATGAAGTAAATTTCAAAGTTTGATGCATTGAAATGATGATGCTGGGTTGACTTCTGCTACAGAGTTATGTGCATTTTAATATTTCAGTATTCTTTTGGTAGATGTAAAAGAGTTTTCCAGCTACTTCTTGCACGGTGATTTTCGAAACTTGAAATTTGGAGGACATTTGGAAGTTGCTAGTAATTTGCCATACTTGATAACCTTTTTTCTACTTCTAAGTTTTTCACTGCAAATGGAAGCAATGTCCTGTGAAGATCAAATGATTTCACCCTAAATACTGTAATTTTGTTTTTGTCATCTTTAGTTCCTCCTGCACCTTTATTTTGTAATCATGCAAGTTGACTTAACTAGTGACTTTAGCCAATATATCATGCGGTAAAGGATTGGGATCATGGTGTGTGAAAAGTATTACTTTTGTACTTAGGATTGGAAGTGATATTTGCTTATCACAAGTTGGTCGCCTTACTGAACAAATGCCTCTTCTTTTTGTATCAATGCTGAACTAATTGTTAAACTGAAGGCTGTTCTTTCGGGAGAAGTTAGACCTAAAGTCTTAAACTACTTCGTCATATTTGTATCTTAAGAAGGTTTGTTTACCAAATCAAATTCAATGCAGATCAGGGTGGTACTGACGAAATCATCACTGAAGGCGCTTCAGTTGTTCATGGAGAACCTCCACAGGATGATATTGGTCCACCAAAAGTTGATACAGAAGTGGAAGTCCTCCATGAAAAAGTAACCAAGCAGATCATTAAAGAAGGTCATGGTCAGAAGCCAACGAAATATGCAACATGCTTCTGTAAGTCAAAGCTAAGATTGTTTGTTGTTTGTTTGTTTTTTCTCCTTCCTTCCCTATCCTAACTTCTGGTTTCAGAAGCAGTAAAATCCTATTATATTTTGACTGGTGAGAGGGAGCAGTATCTCTTTTGATAAATCTATTTGATTTAATCATTCAGGCCCAAGTATGTTCTCTCCTCTGCTGAAACATGTTATCTTGTTTTCCTAAATAATTTTTCTCCCAGTGCAAGTTGTTGCATTCTTCTTCTTATGCATGTTTAGATTATATATGCCTGTTTTTTTATTTTAAATGGTTCTCTGAGTGGATCAAACTCATGCTTATCTTTTTCTCTTTGGTCAAGTATTTATGAACCATCTCCTAATTCCTTCTTTTGATGCTCTGTTCTTATTTTATGACAATAAAGTATCTTTATTCTGTGATAAAAGATTGTCATGCATGATTTCACATCTATTGTTTCCAAACAAAAAGGGGCCCTTTGTCTTCTTGTGGTGGGACTATCCCTCAACATAACATAAATATCAATGATATAAAAAAATCTGAATAAGTAACATCATTGTTTGGTTTGCGGAGAACTTATAAATGGACTATAAGGCAAGAGCTGTAATACAGTAGAAAATCATCAATAGATTATTTCTGTTTGTTATCAACCTTTTTGGGACTGAGGCATAATTGTTGTTGTATCGGGCAAAATGTATATGATTAAATTGGAGAAAAAAATTCTCCTAACAATTTGCTTGGCCTACTTCACTTTATCTTTTCTAGTATTTGTTTTATTATCCTACATAAAGGGCAACCCGGTGCACTAAGCTCCGGCTATGCGCGGGGTCCGAGGAAGGGCCGGACCACAAGGGTCTATCGTACGCAGCCTTACCCTGCATTTCTGCAAGAGGCTGTTTTATTATCCTACATGATTAGACTAAAGTTGAATTTGTAACTATCAATTTTTGTTTATCTCAAAATAATAAACAATTTTAAGAGAAAGTCAAACTGAGGTGCAGTAAAATTTGAGAAATATGAACTAATAACTCTTGCATTCCTCTTCTACCCTATCTATCAGTAATAAATTAGAGATAACAAACAAGATAACAAACAAGAAGTGGTTCTCCACAAATGGCTCCCCATCATCTATATTAACTGGAATGTCATACGTGCACCAAAAATTAAGAACAAACAAACAAGAGCTCACTTGTGCAGCGATGCTTTTTCCATTTATCCAAAATCTCTCTTAGTTCTCTCTCCCCAAACTATCCTCATTAGTGCCAAGTTTGCTACATTCCATGCGCTGCATCTTTTTTCCTCTTTTTAGGACCCACCTAAACATCATACTTTTAATGACGGCCAGCATTGACCATTCATTGGCATCATACTTTCAATGGTCGCATGCCACACAGATTCAGCGCAATTCATCACTGCAATCACTAGTTTATTTTGCTGTCTCTTTGTTGTTTTTCTTGTATGATCATTCAAATTTTGCTGAGGTAGAGTCTGTCTTTCTGCCCTTTCAAGTGCACAAACTGACAAATTATCTTTATAGTGCATTACAGGGCATGGACTGAAAGCACCCAGCACAAGTTTGAAGATACATGGCATGAACAACAACCCCTTGAGCTGGTTATAGGAAAAGGTATATATCCAATTTACAAGGTTGCCGGTCATTCAGCGTCGTTACTTTTGCTTTCTTTTTATCCTAGTAAATTAGCAGTTGATGCTTATAGAGTGTTAAATTTCGTGATAACCCGCTTCCACCTGTGTTTTTTTCTCGGTGGAACCATGAAAGGGTCTAAACTTTAAAGAAGTTACAGTAGAGTTAAAGTTAGCTATCAAGTTCCATTCTGGATATAAAAATTTGGGAAGTGCGTAACACTGATAAGATACTTGAATTTTAATCAGACTGAATGTGAAACTACCTCCTTATTATCTTGGATTTCCTAATTTATTTATAATAGAAATAAGATGTATTGTGTTGCTCTTTTCTTGCAGAGAAAAAGGAAATGACTGGCCTAGCTATTGGCGTTAACAGCATGAAATCCGGTGAGCGTGCTCTATTGCATGTTGGCTGGGAACTCGCCTATGGAAAAGAAGGAAGCTTCTCTTTCCCTAATGTCCCACCGACAGCTGATGTTTTGTACGAAGTCGAGTTGATTGGCTTTGATGAGACCGGAGAAGTGAGTTAATTGTTCCTTGACTAATTTCTGGTTTGTACTCTGAAGGTGCTGGTAATCATAATTTTGTGTGCAATATGTTTAGGGGAAAGCACGAGGTGACATGACAGTAGAGGAGAGGATTGGGGCAGCAGATAGAAGAAAGATGGATGGAAATGCTTTATTCAAGGAGGAGAAACTTGAGGAGGCTATGCAACAGTATGAAATGGTCTCACCGCTGCTTATAATTGTATAATTTATAGTTTCTGTTGCCACGTAAGAGTCATGTTCTCCTCACAGTACATGATTTTCTATTTGTGTTCCTTAGGCCATTGCATATATGGGAGATGACTTCATGTTTCAGCTGTTTGGTAAGTTCCGGGACATGGCCTTAGCAGTAAAGAATCCATGTCATCTTAACACGGCAGCCTGCCTGCTGAAACTCCAGCGGTATGATGAAGCCATTGCTCAATGTAGCATTGTAAGCATACACTCATTATTCTGAAGTTTTTATTACAAGAGAGTGGTTGAAATTAGTAAATGATATTGATATGCTGATAATTATTAGGTCCTAGCGGAAGATGAGAACAATGTTAAAGCGTTGTTTAGACGTGGAAAGGCTAGAGCTATACTTGGTCAGACCGATGCAGCTCGTGAGGACTTTCTGAAAGCACGCAAGTTTGCCCCGCAAGACAAAGCCATTGCTAGAGAATTGCATTTAATTGCAGAACATGAGAAGGCTGTCTATCAAAAACAAAAGGAGCTTTACAAAGGACTATTTGGACCAAGACCAGAGCCTAAACCAAAGTCGAAAAACTGGCTGATTGTCATTTGGCAATGGCTGTTGTCACTCTTCTATCTGCTTTTCAGGCGTAAGGCGCGCAAGGATGACTAACTGAACTTGGAGAGATGTTATTGTTGGTGCCAAATTTGTGAAACTACCTCCCACCATTCTACTCCAACACACCTATTGTACTCTAGAAGCTTTTCCCTTGACCTTGTGTTAGAAGAAAATTTCTAACCAAAAGAAATTGGGAAGAAATTTGAAGTTCTGACTTTGTAATTTTATTAGTAAGATAACACTTTGCTAATTATTTCTCATTCTGATTCCAAGTGTTTGCTACCAATGACAAATCAATTGAAATATTGTACTTACTCCCTGCTATGAATTAGTGCAAATGGTTTTTAGATTTGAGAAATCTTCAGATTTAAAGGGTATATTTGAAGTTAAAAGTTAGAAGCTAAAAGTATGGACAGTAATCTTGGAAAATTAGTCTATGAAATTTTTAGACCTAGTGAGTGAAAATTAGAATTTCACAGGAAAATTTGAGGTTCAAACGTTGAAGTGACAAGAATTTGCAAAATACTCAACTGAAATACTACTACAAGTGTTTATCACAAAAAGGTCCTTAATTTTCTGTTTGTACATTAAACAAACAAAACACGTTCTTCTTTGACTGTTAACTAAGGGTTCTATTTGAGCTCAATCAATTAAGAAAATATGTCCTTCAACATACAAAATTACCCTTCACTTGTAATTAGATATTTGGAGTTAAATTAATCGGACCAGTGATATAATTATAAGAAGAAAAATAAAAGCAATTTGTGAAAAGTCAAAAAGAGTCATACCCTGTGATTCACTAATTGGACCACCACCAAATTCACCAAGTTGGACCATCTTTTTCATCTCCGCTGAATATTTAAACGGAGTGGAACCTACAGCTACTTGTTTACAATTTTTTTACTCTACTCCTTAAACTTTAAACCATATGCCTTTTATTCTCCTTAAGTTTCCTTCCATAAAATTCCTTCACAACTTTAATTTCTAAATCATCTTCATAATCATTTTTAGTTTTGTATAACTATTTCACGTTTTGAATACAAATAAAGTTTGTGTATACAGGTGAAATCGAGCCCATGCCTTTTCCTAGCCTCCGACATGATAAGCCAGGCTCGAGACATGGCAATAAGGGACCGAAGTCAAGCCAAAGTCCTACCCGGCCAAACCCCGGGGTATGACGCCTGCCTTCGAGAATATCGAGGCCGTGATCCCAAAATCGGTCCTAGCCTCGAACGACTTCGAAGGACATTGTCAGACAATCAAGCATAGCCAACGGAAAGCCGAAATATCCGTGACCGGTCGAATATTACGGCAGGGATTTCGGCACGTATCAATAAGGAACCGACAATCAATGAATCAGGAGATTTTCTACTTTTTATAGAATTGTACCTAAAGTTGAACTCCCCTACTATATAAAGGGGGTCTGATAATTCATAAGACACATTGTAACACGCACTCAAAAGCAATACATTATTATTTTCTCTGTCTTTAAGCTCTTTTTCTTTTTTGATCGACACCGATTGTGGTGAGTCTGGCTCGAGAGCGACTATTCCATCAAAGTTGAAACTATCCAACTCGTGTGGTTTGAATTTATTTTATCTTTATTTATTCAATAACAACTTAATTTATCTCTTTGTATCAAGTTAATCCGCGCATCCTTAAAACCACTTACAAATTCAATTGTTATCCGATTTTGAGGGGAAAAAGTTTGAATAGTCATGATGAATGTAAGAAAAACTACAAGACAGTAAAAAGACAACCGATGGACAAAGCACTTTGCATTCACATAGGGTCCGAGGAAGGATCACACAAGTGAGTACAAAAAGTGAAAACTATAAATAAAACTAGTTCGTTTTAAAAGATTAAATGTATTAGAATACGCGTACTGCTTTCCGATGATTAAATTCAAAACTATAATTCTTGTCAATGAAATTCGAGCAGGCTAGAATTTTCTTATAAAAAAAAAACTCAAACACCAATTCTCCTAAGATTGAATCAAAACTTGATTTCTAAAAATTTAAATGCCAGCAATGACAATAATTCGGGTCTGTCGTAAACAAAAGAAGTTGGAATGAAATAGAAAATTAAAAAACAAAAAGAAAAGACAGAGGTCTAACTCAAAGTTTTAGGTCTAGAGGGTGAGGTGGAAAGTTCAGAGTGGTGCACTTTAACTTTCAAAGATAGTTGACTAAACTTCCTTATTAAAATGCGCCCTACGCGCATTGCACCACATTCTCTCTCTTCTTTCAAATCACACAATCTATATTTTACTGATAGCACTCAACTTATGTTAATTTCCGGTTCTGGTCCCATATGTTATTACATTTAACACATATACCATTTAATTTATTTATAAGGTCCAATGATGATATTTGCACTACAGAATTGATAAAATTGAATACTTATAATTTTGTTAAGTTGACCAGCTTTTAACATTACAGACTTCCCAAAAAGTATTTCAATTAACTATGTCATGGACTACTGTAAGAAATTGTTCTAAATTACTTAATATATCAGCTTAGTTTTTCTGTTAGGTAAAAAAGTTATTTAATGTTGGAGTATCATTAATAGTATTTGGAGAAAAGAGTAGAAGAAATAATTAGTTTAAGTGAAATTATTATCAGTACCTAATACAATTATGTTGTTACCCTAAAGATAACACATCGGTTCATAAGAATTACGACTATCGTTCTAGAGACTATCAAGAGTATAGATTAATGATCAATAAGGTGAAAGGAGAATTATGAGATTTTAAGTTTATATCTCAACAAAAATAAATAAATATAAAGTAATATCTTTTTATCTATCTAAATTTATATTTGTGCCGGTGGAAGATAACATGTATCGGATGAAATAATCAAATTGCGTTAAGTTGGGTACTGATGAAACACCTAATGAACTTAGAATTATCGTTACTAAAACAAGAAAAAAAGGATAATAATTCTTGACGAGCAAATTAGTATAAAAACTGAAGTGACAATAACCTCAAAATACAAGGACGGATT
The DNA here is from genome assembly GCA_005239505.1 of Nicotiana paniculata. Taxonomy (NCBI): domain Eukaryota; kingdom Viridiplantae; phylum Streptophyta; class Magnoliopsida; order Solanales; family Solanaceae; genus Nicotiana; species Nicotiana paniculata. The sequence goes on from ML334064.1 coordinate 37,914, forward strand.
GTACTAAGAAACAACAAAGTTTCCGCTCCTTGACCGATGCGTTCTACGCACTTTGCGTATTCAACTCTACTTCTCTCTCTTTCACCACAAAACAAAGCAAACAAAGACCTACCCACCTCAAGTACGCTAGCAGTTAAAACTCCGTTGACTAATTATACAAATACTATCTTTTTCTCTCTAGGTGTAGAGGAAATATAGACGCCAAAATATCAAAAATGGTCTAAATCTTGGAACATTTTCTCACCGGAAAATCTTCGCCCGCTGTGGTAATATGGTAACATTTTCTCGAATGGGTTTTTGAATCTGAGCTCTGTTATTGCAAAAAGTTGTAATCTTGAAAAACCTCAATTTAAGTTCTTGGGATTTTAATTGGAAAAAAAGATGGGGTTTCTATAGTTTATGGTTTTCTCGTGATTTAGCTTTTGTAATCTACAAGATCTGATGAAGAAATTTCCTTAAGCGGAGTGATTTTTGGTTTGGCTTGTTTAAGCTTGAGTTTCTGTTTCCTTTTTTTGAAGATTCAGAATTGACTAAAGCTGATAGATTTATTCTTTTTGTTGGTGTTGCTTTTATACCTTTGAAAGATTAGGTTTTAAGGGGTTTTCTCTGTTTTCTCTGATGCATTTAGAACTTAGAAGACAGGAGTATGGTTTTGATTAAAGTTAACTTTTTGACTTGTAGGAAGTTGGTTTTGTTAGCTCACAATGAAGAGATTGAGGTCTAGTGAAGATCTTGAGTCATGTGGGGAGAAAGGTGTGTTGAAAGATTGGGCAAGAAGGGAGGAGGATCCGAGTTTACATCGATCATCTTCCAACAGGAGCTTTTATTACAAGTCTGAGAGTGGGAGAAAGGGATTATCTTCGTCGTCGTCTAGGTATGACCGGTTTGAGGATGACCGTGAGAGTCTCAGACCGATAAAGAAGCGGACAGATTATGATGTGGACAGCTATGATAGGCGGAAGAGTTACGATCGGTACAGTCATAGTAATGATAGAGGGGTTCTGAGCTCTTCTCCACGGGGTGGATACGGTGCTGATCGGATTCATAGGTCAGAAAGTTTTTCTGGCCCAAGGAGGGAATTCCCTAAGGGGTTTAGATCAGAGAGGGATAGGTCCAGGCGAGAGGGGAGTGTGTCATCATGGCGGAGGTTTGGTGGCGGGAAAGATGGTGATGAAGGCACAAGGAGTGGTGGAGATTCAGCAAGAGGAAGTAGAACAGAATCAGAAGATATTGGGAAAGCAAAGTCACCGCCGGGATGGAGAGATGCAAAATCACCTGCTTGGTCAAAGGACTCTGGTAGCGAGCAATCAAGGAGTGTTGAAGTTAAAAGAAGTGACACCTTGCCAATGGACAGTGGTGGACATAGCAGTGAAATGGAAGAAGGGGAACTGGAGCCTGATCTTCCGTCTTCTGCGGCTGAGCCTGCAGCTGAAGATGAAGCTTCCGGTGAGATGAATCCCTCACAGAAGGAAAATGAGAGGCGAGATGATGGGGTGAATTCCTTGTATGAACAGAAGGTTGAGCTCAGTAAAGTAAGTGTTACTGCTGAGCAGTCGGAAGAGACACAGTCGGATAATGTCCGAGACGTTTTCAAGGACGGTGATGGTTTGTCTGATAATCAAGGCACTTCAATGGGGCCTAGTGGCATGGGAAATGGAACTGAAACTGTGGTAGATCATGTTGGTGAAAAGAATGAGTCCATCAGGAAAAGCAGTAGTGGGGAAGAAGAAAAGAATATAGATTCCGAGAAGCTACCACCTAAGAAAAGGGAACAAGTGGAGGACAAGAGCAGAGATGTTGAATCTAAGGTAAATCGTATTGATGTTCGCGAATTAAATATGGAAATTGCTGGGGAAGGTGGACCGCCAGGCTCCGTTTCTTCTGTTGCACATGAAGATGTATCACAGAGTGTCCAGGACAAGGGCAAAAGTGTGGCTGGTTCGCCTGGTAATAACACTGTCCCTCCTGCAGATGTTTTGAGGATGGAAAACGAGTCAAGAGGCTTTGTACCTTGTGGGAACTCTGATATGGAAGGACCAAGTACCAGGGGCCTTGAGTTGTTCTTGTCAGGTCCTGTCAAAAAACCTGAGAAAGCAGAGAAATTTAGTAATTCCATGACCAAAGATGAAAAGTTTGGTCTGGAACCACTTGAGCTTTCTCTTAGCTTGCCAAATGTCCTGTTGCCTATTGGGACACAGAAAGAAGTCCAGCCTCCTGGTTCTCCTAGTCAAGGAAGGAGTTTTCAATCCTTTGCCAGCTCATTTCGCACAAATTCTGATGGCTTTACCATGTCTATGTCCTTTTCAGGATCACAACACTTCACTCATAATCCTAGCTGCTCACTGACACATAATTTAGTTGATAATGAGCAATCTGTCAAAAGTCGCCCCCTCTTTCAAGGTGTCGATTGGCAAGCCCTTGCTTCGAATGAGCAGAAGAATAATGACATCCCAGGTTGTCAAGGCATAATATTATCAAATGGAACTGGATTGTATCAGCAGTCTCAAGGAAATTCCAGTGGTCAAGCTGTAGGAGAACATCTCAGAGCTGCACAGGGAGGCTCTAGATTGCCTGTTGGGCTAGACAGACAGCTAAGCACTGTTAAAGCATCTCGTCATCCAAATGGAGCTAGATCTCCTACACAGAGTGTTGGGTCTCATGAAACTGGATCAGAATATAATAAAGATAAGAAACAATTAACTAGAGCTAAAGATAGTAGCTTTTATAGATTCGGTGGTTCTGATGGCAAAGAGCTCCCATTGGCTGTTGGAACGGACTTTGTTGAATCAGTAATCACCACCATGGTTTCTGAACCAATACATGTGACCGCCGAGAGGTTTAATGAGATCTCAGGGCAGCATTTGCTTTGTCTGAAGGAGGCTGTCTGCGACATCATTACAAATCCTGGTAAAAACTGGCAGCTTAGTGCTCTACAAAAGGCACTGCAGAAGAGGTCTGACATCACTTTGGATACACTACTGAAATCCCACAGGAGTCAACTAGAGCTGTTGGTGGCTCTGAAAACTGGTCTCCAAGAATTTCTTCGGCAAAGTTATGATATTTCATCATCCGATTTGGCAGAGATATTTCTCAATTTAAGATGTAGAAATCTGACTTGTCGCTCTTCGTTGCCTGTGGATGAATGTGAGTGCAAAGTTTGCTCGCAGAAGGATGGTTTCTGCAGTGCTTGCATGTGTCTTGTGTGTTCAAAGTTTGACTTGGCATCTAATACGTGTAGCTGGGTTGGATGTGATGTATGTCTGCATTGGTGTCACGCTGATTGTGGGCTACGTGAATCTTACATCAGGAATGGACGTAGTGTTTCTGGTGCAAAGGGTAGTGTAGAGATGCAGTTTCATTGTGTTGCATGTAATCATCCATCTGAAATGTTCGGCTTTGTAAAAGAGGTTTTCCAAAACTTTGCAAAGGAATGGACCTCAGAAGCACTTTCCAGGGAGCTTGAATATGTGAGACGAATTTTTTGTGCCAGCGAGGACGTCAGAGGGAAACGCTTGCATGACCTTGCTAATTATATGCTCTCAAAATTGGCAATAAAGGCTGACCTTCAAGAAGTTCAAAGTCAAGTTATGCATTTCTTGCTGACTGGTGAGCTCTTGACCGTTAATCAGGTTTTCTTGATATTCTGTTAGCAAATGATCTTTTTCTGAAGTTGTATTGGTAGTATTGAGTGAAAGATGGATTGTCAGCTGGTAACTTTGTTGTTGAAGCCTCTAAGCTTATTATCTCTTTCCATGATAAGATAAAAATTGTAGAAACTTGCAAGTTTTTGCCTGAAGCCCTTAGCATGATATGTATGCCCCCTCTTTTTCTTTCCTATTTTCCCCACCTCCTTCCTCCCTAAATCTTCTGTCTTATCCTACCTGACCAGAGAGCGAGTAAACCTGTTCAACAATAAGTAAGAGAGCAAAATTCAATGTAAGGTTATAAGTTAGGCAGTGGAAACCTTGCTAGTTACAAACTCGTACTCAGTGTAAGTTGAAACTTCTCTTATATGTAGAACTTTTATCCTAATATAATAGAATCTGAGTAAGGAATACCATGCCAAGTAATGTACCCATATATTTTACTTTTTGTCTTGTCTTCCTGGAAGTTAAATGGGTTTCCTTCACTTTTAGAAAATAGTAAAATAGCTATCAAAAGAAGAAACAGTAGAATGGATTTGCTGCAGGTGCATAATGCACTTATCTGAATGGTTTTCATCTGGGAACTTTTATTTAGTGGTATAAATATTTGATATTAGAATTGTATCACCGTCTGTTTTAAGTGACAGCTAACATTTCCAGACATTTCTTTTTTGATCAATACTGTTAACATTTCCTGACATTTCTTACTGTTTATATTAGTCCAGATTTGGACTGGTTACGCTTTGCCAGGCTCACACAAGTGGACTGGTATTTGTTTTTCTTTTCATGTGACATAATTCCTATGATACTGATTGCTGGTGCCCATATCTATTTTTCTACTGAAGAACAGAAATTGGAAGCTTCATTGTGCTGCTTTTGAGTTGAAAATGTTGAAATATTCTTTTAATAGTTTTTCACTTTGTCTCCCCTCTCCTAACTGTGGACGTCCTTGGAACTGTCTAGTTTTGTCACTCCCAAGTCCTAATGCTAAAGCTCAATTTGATACGGATGTTTCATATTCACTGTGAATGCAGAGCCTGATTCGGTCAAATCTGACAATGTTCCAAATATTCAAGGAAAGGAGTTGTCAACAAAGAACCACGAAGGGAACAATGGCGTTGCTCGGCCTAACCAGGGAGCGATGTGGCTGAAATCTGTTGGCTCAGAAAAGGCTCCTCAAGTGGAAAAGCCTACAGCAGGTTTGCCTTCAAGTTTTGATAGCCTCCGGAATGACAAGCAGGCGATGATGTCGAGTTTTCAGCCAAGTATAGAAAAGGGGCCAGTATTTGATGAACTAGAGAGCATTGTTAGAATCAAACAGGCTGAAGCCAAAATGTTCCAAGCACGAGCTGATGAAGCTAGGAGAGAGGCTGATGCTCTGAAACGCATTGGTGTAACAAAGAGTGAAAAAATTGAAGAAGAATACATAGCTCGAATCACAAAACTGCGATTGACCGAGGCTGAGGAGATGCGGAAACAAAAGGTGGAAGAGCTGCAGTCTTTAGAAAGAGCTTATCAGGACTACTTCAGTATGAAAATGAGAATGGAAAATAACATCAAAGATCTATTGTTGAAAATGGAAGCTACTAGAAGGAATCTCAGTTTGTGATTAATCAGTAGCATCTTGTTTAGGACAACCTTGGTTTTCTAAAATCAGTGTATGCAAGGTAGAAACACCTAATATATTAACTTGTAGGTGTTCTTTAGTCTAGTTTTCTTTGTCTTCTTTTAACCAGAATCTGTACAGAGACCACCTTATGTCTTTATGTTACAGATGGACTCCAGTCATGGACAGGATGAGAAAGCAGAGAAAGTAGAGATTCAGCACTTGTTATCTTGTATTCAAATGCATTCTTTTCCCAATAGGGAAGAACAATTTAGTTCCTGGATACACATCTAGGGATTTCTGCGACTACCCTTAGATCTTTTTTTTTTAAGTACCTTGATCGTTCTATTGGGTACTTAATAATACTTCTTACCAGTATAAGTAACAGGTAACTTGGGTAAATGAGAAGAAATCATATGGTGTTTTTTTGTCTCTACTGAAATGATTTTCCCCTACTTCTGGCACTCTCTTGGGTGAATGAAGAAACCCTTGGTCACATTCTTGATTTTTTATTAAAGCAGTATATCACAATTAGTTAGTCATCAGTGTCCATCACTGCTTGGCACACTCAAGGCCAAGCAGTGATCTGTAAACCAATGATCTTTATAGTTTTCCCTTCTGTCTAAACTGTCAAATCGTCTTCATAAAATTAGGAAAGGGTCGCTGGTTTCTTTTTTATCTTTAAAAATGGCAAGAAACAGTTACATTTTGATTGAAGTAACCTTTTAATACAATTCTTTGGTTTTTCTTTTTTCGTACTTAATTTATTTGTCTTGAGAGGAAAAGGGTACACTAATTTTCAAAGTCGTGAACAAGACTAACTACAAAAGTATATGTATTTAATTAGCAGGTAGTAAAATTAACAATCCATGGCCAGGGTATGCAGAATTCTCTACAAAAACATACGAGGAGAAACATAAAATAAAGAGAAGTGAATCATAGAAATAACGAAGTGTCTGTAATGGCAGTTTCATTTGTTAGCAGTCAAATTTTCAGGAAACCAACAAGCTCATTGGTTTACAGCCGCGTAAAATTCAAACACACATCAGCAATTAAGATAAAAAGACTAGAAAGAAAACTCTTCAAATTTCTGATCTAAGCAGCCAGCTAATCGTCATCTTCATCAGAGTCATCTCCATCAAACTCAGAATCATCAGAAGGTTCATTATCAGAATCACTGATAACATATGTTGTCTTCTTCCCACGAGTTGCCCTAGCTTTTGGAGCCACAACAGCTTCATTGACTTCATCCTCTAGACTGCCCAAAGAAGAAACAGGACTTACGTCTTCGTCTTCATTTTCCTGTGAAGTACCACTACCCTTGTTCTTTCCCAGAACAGCACCACTTTTCTTGTTAAATGGGGATGCCCTCATTTTCCTCACTTTTTTCTCAGGTGAGCTGTTGTCAGTATTCTCTGCAGGCTTCAGAATTGATGTTATGAGTTTCTGACCAATACCTACTGATTGCTTATTAGCTGGTCCTCTCTTCTTTGGGGGTTGTTTAGCTCCTGCTACTGCTCCTTTTGCAGTTGCTGGTTTCCTCCCTCCTTTCTTTTTCCCTCCCACAGCTACTTCTGGCTCAGACTCATCATCATCACTAATTTCAATCTCATCCTCGCCTTCAGAAACATCTGTAATGGATGGCAGAGTCTTTGTTTTTGCAGCAGCTTTTCTAGTAGGTGCTTTCTTTTGAGCTTTTGGGGCTTCAGTCTCCATCGCTGCAAAGGAAGTGGTCTTGAGTTCTAGAAGACAAACTGGTAATCATGAAAATAGTTTATTCTATACATCCCTTAATATATTATAGCATATTTGACTTACCTTCTGCTGAGTGATCTGGGGAAGAGTTAAGATTGTAAGCTGCAAGTCTGTCTTTCAATGCTAGCACCTCATCATCTTCTTCTTCTTCATCTTCAACTGCAATAGGTTTTGCCTGCTAACCATAGGGATCGAAGGTTCATGTTTCATTCGACAACAATAATAATGAAGAGAAACAGAATTTGTGAAAAATCTAATCTGATTCCACACCTTTGCAGGAGCTTTCTTTGAACCTCCTCTGGCTTTTGGTTTCACAACTTCAGTAACATTGGCTGGAGAAGAAAGGAAAGAACAAGAAAGAAAACCCAATTCAGTATATATCAACTGTCAATGATAAGTACAACAAAAGCCATGACAATTAGATACTAACCTGTTTCCGCTGTTGAAGCAACTGACACGTCCATTGGTTCAGCAGTAGACTCAACTACACTTGCCTTTTTAACATTCTTTCGGGGTTTAGGCTTCGGTGCCTTCCCAGCTGCGTTCATTACCTTCTTCTTCATCTTCTCTCTAGCTTCCTCTGTCTGGATATCAATTTTGTCTTGTTCCTGAATACAAGCGTAATTAAGATGAGAAAGGAAAAGCATTCGAAAAATTCGGAAAGAAGGAAGAGACTTTCAAGGGCATACATCAAGCTGTTTCTCAAGGACATCAAGATCCTTCAACCACAAAAGCTTTGGAGTTGCATTTCTCATATCTTCAACCTCACCATTCAGTTTATCCCTCTCAGCACACAGTTCTTGAACCTTCTCAAGAGTCAATGATCCTATTGGCATCGACAGCAAGTAGTCATAATCACCTGCCCTAACTCCTCTATTTAATTCCTCTTCGCTATCTTCTGCATCATCACTTGTGTCTGCAACAACAGCTTCAACAGCCTTTTTCTTGGGGAAAGGAGTAAAACCTTTCTCCTTCAACTCAAGCAATAGATCAGCTCTCTTCCTGTTGTTCACAATGATTTCTCCTTTCACAACTCCAAGGATAAATTTCACCTTGTTCTCAATTCGCAGCAACTCCAGTTCAAGAATCTCCAACAGAGCTCTCTGCACAAGTTACAAGTTTACAGTCAGTGGCAAGCAGCAGTCAGGAGGAAGAATGTATTGCTAAAACATATTCAGTTCAGTTATTTCATTAACTTGCCTTTCGTTTCTCGTAATACTCGAGTCTTACATGGTAGAACTCCTCAAGGACTGCAGTAAAAGAATGTGAATGGTCAACAGCAACATATATTTTCCGCTAATCTAATGTATTTAGTTGGAGTTACGTACTGTCTTCCGGGTTGTCATATTTCTTAATTTTGCCCTTAGAGTCGAAAAGGTGCATATTGCTGGTGCTTATTGTACTAGCCAGCTTTAACTTTTTAAGCAAACCCTCTTGCTGGGCTACAATCAGATTCTCCTCAGACATGATCACTTCAAAACATACAGAGTTCTCATCACCATACGCTCTGACTTCCTGCAAGAAGAAGCTCCTTATTACTTAGCAACATTCGAAGTACTTTTATAACAAAAAATAATTGAATCAGTGAGGTACTCAAGGGACGTACCTTTATGAAGGGATCCTTGGCCTTGTCATTTGAGACTGTCATGGACTCCAGAAACTGCTTATAATCCTCTGTCCACCTCCGGACTGGCAACTCAGAAATCCTAAGAGTCGTTTCATTGACCTCTTCTATAATACCAGTGACAGTGTAGGTAGCTCCGGCTTCTTTTGTTGCTGTTTTCTCTATTGTTCCTTTGAAACCTTTATACCACGGATCCATTGGTTCCATTGGCTCATCATTCAGCAAACGCCTTACATTAGCAACAAGGTCTCTTGGATTATAATTTGGAACGTATGAACTCCAACCTGTCCCTATACCTTCGCTGCCATTTATAAGTACCATTGGAACGATCGGCACATACCTAAGTGCAAAGAGAATCAACTGTTCAGTTATTTGCATCATTTGATTTTTTCTTCACTAGAAATGAAGGTATATAAGTTATGTCTGTTACACCATAACTTACCAGGTAGGTTCAATAGATTGACCATCTTCATTCAAGTAATCAAGAATTGTATCATCCTCCTTAGGAAACAGAAATCTTGCAATCGGTGAAAGCCGAGTGTAAATGTACCTAGAGCTTGCATGATCTTTGCCTCCCTGCAATTGAAGGGTTGTGCGGTATATGGATAAATAAAAAGGAAAGGAATCATGTCATGTAAAAGTAAGATTCAACAAATGAGATTTAGTTCCTCACCATATTACGAGTGCCAAACTGACCATTTGGTTGCAAAAGATTTACATTATTGCTGCCAACATAGTCCTGTGCCATGCCAATGATGGTGCTGCTAAGACTCTGCTCACCATGGTGATAAGCTGAGTGCTCAGAGACATAACCAGAAAATTGGGAAACTTTTGCTTCCTTAACAAAGTTCCTCTTAAACGCACAGAACAGAATCTTCCTTTGACCCGGTTTCAATCCATCAAGCATTGATGGAATGGACCTTTGAAGATCGGCCATTGAAAACAGAATAAGCTCTTTGTTAACAAACTCAGTGTATGAGATGTACTTTTCTTTTTGGTCTAGATGGGTACCAGGCTGGAGAGTACAGAAGTTAGAGAATGATCAGTCAAATCAGGAAATTTGGATGTATTGTAATCAAAACTAAAATAAAAATATTGTTGGTCCTAACCTCAAATTGTCTAAGCCAATTCTTCCTTGCTTCTATCTTCTTCTTACTGAAAGCAAGTTCTATTGATTCGCCATCTTGGTTATCCGCCCAAAGAAAATCTTTCCTGTGTTTCTGAAGATCTTGGAAGTACTCTTTTCCTTCCTTTGAAGTACTTGTTCCCAACCCCTATCAAAGCAGTAAAGAGAAAAATTAGCAGCCGGCCAAGTTTGATGGTTTCATGAAATGTTTGGTTGACAAACCTTATAGTACTTAATCGACCAACCACTTGAATTAGCACCCAAACTCTTTCTCCATGACTCATACTCAGGCATGGTATAAAATGACAGTATCTTCCCACTTTTATGAGTAGCCTGCAAAACAACAATATACAGACTAATGTATTTAATAAAAGATGATTGAACCAGATTATGGTAACTTTGGCTATTTAAAAAGGGGTACAAAATTCACCTTCACAATTGGTGTGATGAACTCAATCAAGAAAGATGGAACTTTCAGCAAGGATGGCCAAAAAGTATGGATGAAATTAATTAAGAGACCCTTGATATGTGAACCATCATGATCCTGCACAAGTATAAGATATAGTTCAGTTACAGTGAACACAGTAAAACCACAAACCATTCAACATAATGGATACTGTTGCAAAAGAAAGGGGCACCTGATCTGTCATAATCATTAGATGACCATATCTGAGTGATTTTACACTGTCATATTCTTTGCCTGTCTGAAGTCCGAGAATCTTCTTGATAGCCTCAATTTCTTTATTTTCTGAAACCTGCTTATGACTAGCTTCCCTTACATTTAGCAGTTTACCCCTCAAAGGGAACACGCCATAGTGATCACGCCCAACAACAGATATTCCAGCCATCTGCAAAACAGCTCAGTTCTCCTTAAAAACACATCAAAAGTGGATATTCATCATAATGAGGTTAAATAAAGGTTAAAAAGAGTAGCATACAGCAAGAGCCTTGGCTGAATCGCCTTCAGTCAAAATCAATGTGCATTTCTCGGAATTCCTCCCTCCTGCATCATTCGCATCTTCTAACTTTTCCACTTTGACCTTCTCAGATTTTTTCCCATCAGTCTTCTTAAGGTCTTTGCTATTCTTAAAGTCCGCCCAGGAGAGTAGAGTTTCCACAATGCCAATATTCTTCTCAACTGCAAAATGATAATCAAATTCACAGACTTAACAGGATTTATAGCATAATGGTCTTCGCATGAATCAAAGAGAACGACTAACATACCTTTCTTTAGAAAATCTTGTTGAAGTTCACATTTCGAACCGAAACTGCTCTGACGCAGAGTCAAGGTTTCTTTAGTTTGTGAATCAAAAGCAGGATTGTCAATGAGAGCATTAACAAACATCCATAAATGGTTCTTCACTGCGTGGGCTTTGATGTTAGCATTTTTATTTTTCTTGTTCACTACACCCATTATGTGGCTTGCTATTTGGTTGGCCACATAATCAACATGAGTTCCACCCTTGATTGTAGCAATGCTATTTACAAAACTAACCTGCCAAAGATATCATGCTAGACCATGTTAGTTTCCGACCTGACTATTTCATAGATTACAACATTAGTTTTGGCTCAAGCAACTTGTCACCATTACCTGTTGAAATTGCCCTTCACTCAAACTCACACATATCTCCCACCTTAATAATCCGTCTGCATCTGTAACTTTGAGGAACTCCCTGCAAAATTATTGAATGTTAGCATACATTTCAAACTAAATGGCCTGCTAGAGGAGTGAGGAATAGAAAATTTTAACATTTAACCTTTTTGCATCAGTAGAATCTAAGAAAAGCTTGCAATACTCTTCAAATGATTTGACAGGAATGCGTTGTTCATTGAGTTTCACCTTCACAGTCTTTCCAAGGCATCCACCCAAGTCAATCACTCTCTTCCTCATTAGCGCAACTACATCTTCCTCAAGGTGTTCCATGTTAAACTTTGCCAGGTCTGGCTTAAAAGAAACTTTTGTCCAATTCTCGCTCGCTTTGCATTTTGTTATGATTGGTTCACCCTTCTTTCCCATGTTGTTAGAGAAAACCTTCATTGTCACAACACAAAATTCACTTGTTTATAAAACAAGTAATCAACTGACAATCAAGCAACTAAAAGAAATACAGCTACTAGAAAATAGTCGTAAACCGTAAACCGACAACTATTACAAATAGCTAATCGTCAATAGAAAATAGAAGCTTATTCAAATATCTGAAATTTCCATTATCCTAACTAATAAGATCTTCAGCCAGCTCGAAGGATTACAATGAGATATCGATAAAATCCATTATCCTAATTAGTAAGCTCTTCAATTGCCATTAATAACTGCAATTTAACATCAGTAAACTCCATTAGTCTAATATTATACTTAAATGGTCAATAAGTGCTACTATCCTAGTTCTAAGCTCATTTACCTTATACAACTAAAACTTAGTATCTTAAACTCCATCGTGATGATTAAAATTAGGTATCAGTATGTTCCATAACAAATAAATTAGATATTCTAAAACTCCTATCCTTATTGTTTATTCAACATTTCCAGCATCAAACAATATGTATGTTGCTGCTAATTTAGTGTTTCATGGACTCAGAAATTAAAATTCGCACAATAAGTAACATTTAACACAGTACCTACAACGTTATTAACCCTAACATCACATTTTGCACAACTCATCAAAATTGACCAAATATTAAGCAATAATATTAAGAAACCCTAGAAATGGGAGAAATTACCTGCTTATATTTCTTCTGGCGTTTCCCATCAGCAGTTTCAATAACAAATTCAGTCGAAAAAATATTGGTAAGCTTAGCACCGTAACCATTTCGTCCACCAGTGGTCTTCTTCTCAGCATCATCGTAGTTACTACTAGTCAACAAGTGCCCGAAAATCAATTCAGGCACGTAAACACCTTCCTCTTGATGGATCTCTACAGGAATACCATCACCATTATTATAAACACTAATGAAATTCTGTTCGGGATCTATCACCACTTCCATTGCGTCCATTTTAGGGTCACGTTGCTTGTTATCAGCCGCATTCACTAAGATCTCGTCGAAGATCTTGTACAAACCCGGCACATATGTAACCGGACGATGGATCATCTTATCATTTTCCCATACCCATAGGGTTTGGGTGTGTTTCTCAACGGATCCAATGTAGGTATCAGGTCGAAGAAGGATGTGTTCGAGTTGAGTTTTCTTTTGGTAGGTTTGTTCAATGGTTTTTCCGTTTGTTACAATGTTGGCGTTGCTGCTTGATTGGAGCGGGAGTTTTTTGGAAGCCATTGTTGTAGAGAAGAGAGAGACACAGAGATGGTGTCGTTGGAGAGAATTTGGAGAAATTTGGGAGAGGAGGTTAGGGTTTATAGTACTGAACGGGCGCTTTAACGGTACAGTAGAGTGATTTGAAATTTGAAATTTGAATTCTGAATTGGAGGGGCTGAGATGAAATCTGACGGTGGTTAACTGTTTCGTCGACGTGTACCTCCATTACAGTGTGGGTAACTGTGCACTGAGTTAGTAAAAAAATTTATGCTCAGCTATTTTGTATAAAAAAAATTATACTCAGCTCTATGTGGGGTCAAAAAAGAGTGGACACATCGAATTTTATGTACGCAAATAATTCTTTTATACAAAATTAATTACTTAATATATTTGATAACCTTACAAAATAGAAAATAATCTTTTTAATAAGTCAAAACATAATGATATAGTTTGTAAAAACTTGGTTTGTCAACCTGATTTCTAGATTTTTTTTTGACAGATTTTTAAACTGAAATTTGAAAATCTTCCTAAAAAATTGACTAGTTTCTTTCGCAAAAACAACTAAAATAATATAACCATCTTCAAAAATTTAACGAAATGTATAACCAAACGAAGATGAGTTTTGGGAAAAAAATTATATGGATTAGCGGGTCCTTAATTTTTGCAAACTCTAAGGGGGTAATTGTGTCTACCACATTAATAATATAATTTCCACATAAAATTTCACATGAGTAATGATGTTTGGCTAAAATTTATGTTTTTGTATGTAATTTGGCTTGCATTATACTTCGATTTTGTTAATTTTTGTGTGAATATTTGTGACTCGAGTTTAATAATGTTATTTATATGTGTAGGAGTCAATTGCAAGTGATTTGGAAAGGGGGTTTTGGCATGACATGACAACTAGGTCCAACAATTGACATAAAAAAATGTACATTTTAGGATTTGGCATATGGTAGCCACCATCCTAAAAATAAGCCTCATCTAATGGTTCAACCACCATCCTAAAAATAAGCCCCATCAAAATTATTTTCCTTAAAAATAAAAAATAAATATTTAAAATCCTCTCTCTTCTCTCATAGTAGTATCCGAAAAAACTCCCAAATACTTTTTAATTATTTTCTAGCTTATTATCCAAATATATATAACACATTAATAATTATATTATTTGTATATCACAATATATACAACAACAACAACAACCCAGTAAAATCTCACCAGTGGGGTCTGGGGAGGGTAGAGTGTACGCAGACCTTACCTCTATCCCAGAGGGGGCAGAGAGGCTGTTTCCGAGAGACCCTCAGCTTAGAGACAATAAATCTGTGACAATAAAACCCGAAAAATAATACCAGCAGTGTGAGGGACAACAAATAAATAGAAAAACAGTAATATATATTATGCAAAAGTGTGAAACACAACATAAATCGCTAACATTGCTAGACAAAACACTATCATACTCGTCGGTACAAAGAGGAAAATCGGGACAAAGAGGAAAACCGCTCGACTACCCTTTAACCTACAACCCTAATGCTCGACCTCCACACTTTCCTATCAAGAGCCATGTCCTCAGAAATCTGGAGTCGCGCCATGTCTTGTTTGATCACCTCGCCCCAATACTTCTTACGCCGCCCTCTACCTCTTCTCGTACCTCTTCTCGTATATCACAATGTATAACATAATAATAATGTGCATATCAAAAAAGTATATTAAAATTTTCTTTTCCTTCTTTGTATAACACATTTGAGATTGAAAACACAAGTTCAAGATGTCTCCACATGTCCTTATTGTATCCCGTGTATATCTCTATGTACATCAGTGATATCTCATGTATATCATGTGTATCTGTGTATATCCATAAAAAATTATGTTATATTTACGATATACAATGTAGTTTACACGACCGTCCATAAAATAAATTGTGTTTGTATACACGCTATACAAAGTGAAAAATAAATTTTATTCATGCAATCATTGTAGGGAAAATAATTATTCATCAAAGGCACATACTTAAAAAAAAAAAAATCGTATTCTTGAAGCTCATCAAAGCGGCTCCACTATAGTTAGAGGTATTTCAAGGGATAATTCTCCTCATGTGTCAGACCTTTTACCAACACTATTGCATTTAGTATTTATGTATCAGATCTTACAATATTGAAGCAATAAAATGTCTTGTCCAGTTTGACGTGAATCGCCTTCTTTCATTTTGCAATGTATGCCTTTGTATTTCAAAGAATCAATTTGATGCCCCTAACTTTGATTTTGATGATCACGTCACGCCCTACCTTTTTTTTTAACAAAAATTTATGTGATTGAGCTTAAAATAAATTCTAAGCTGTCTACGTACCTCGGTGAAGAGGATCAAGCCATAACGTAGTTCAAAAAAATGTGTAAATCATTTTTGTATGCCGTTTATACTCGTGCAAACAAGGAGTAATACACGGTTTAATCTCATGTATGGAGCATGGTAACATGCAATTTAAGCTCGTGTATTGAGGAGCGTCAGTTTGAAGATCTAGCTCATGTTCTGAGGAGCTTCACAACTTGCAGTTTAGGCTCCTGCGATGAGGAGCATTGAAATTTGAAGACTTTGCTCAATTTTGGTGAGTTTTTCAACTTGAAGACTTTTCTCAAATTTAAGGAGCTTTACATCTTCAAGACTTTGCTCAAATTTGAAGATTTTGCTCGATTTTTGTGAGCTTTTCAATTTGAAGATTTTGCTCGAATTTAAAGAGCTTTCCCACTTAAAAACTTTGCTCGAATTTGAAGAGCTTTTTAATTTGAAGATTTGGCTCGAATTAATGGAGATTTAAAACTTTAAGACTTGTCTCGAATTTGAGAAGCTACGTGGCATACAACTTAGGCTGTGTGTTAAGGAGCATCATAACTTTCAGTTTAGGCTTGTGCATTGAGGAGCGCTTTGACATGCAGTTTAGGCTCTTGCGTAAAGGAGTGTCATAATTTGCAGTTTAGGCTCGTGTGTTGAGGAGCGTTACAATATGCATGGACTCTTCACTTTCATCTTCGGATGAATACTTTCCCCATTCTCAGCATTGTGTGTTTCTACTTCATCACGACGTTCAAAGCCAGAAAACCTTTGGTCTCCACTTGTATTTATACTCAATTCTATATCATGAGCAGGGGTGGCCAACTCTTCAAAAGTTTTAGACTTTATTCCTTGCAAGATGTAGCGAAGGCCACAATGCATAACTTGGATGCACATTTCGATGCCAGAAGTTTCGCTAAGATGGTTTTTGCTAGCGATTGATAAATTCAATTACTAGATCCTCCTTCCCTTGGCAAGCATTTGTAAGTTCAATCATGGTCACAGTGCGCCTTGTGTTATAGAAATGAATGAGAAATTCTTGCTCCAGTTGCTCTCAACTATCGACTGAACCAGGTTCAAGATCTGTGTACCATTCGAGAGTAATTTCTTTGAGAGATCAAACAAATTGCTTGACAAGGTGATCACCAAAATTTCCAGCATTATTACATGTCACGGCGAAGTGTGTAACATGTTGCTTGAGATTTGCTTTACCATCAAACTTTTGAAGCTTAGGTGGTTGATATCCACTAGGCATCTTCATGTTGTCATTCCTTTGGTGTACGGTTTTGCATATATATGGAAGATTTGGTGGAAGGATCAAATTTGTCTTTGACGGCTCCTATGATGAAGTTCTTTAGTTGGTCAGCATGAATCTATCCATCAGAAGAGACTTGGATCTTTTTGCTCATTGTTGCTAGCTTTGCAGAGGACGCTCCTTTTTCTTGAATTTCTGGAAGCTTCATAGGTGGTTGGCTTGATTCTTCCTCTGTCATACTCTCTACCTTATTCATCAACTTGGAAAGTTTGTCATCTTGATCTTTCATGTACTTTGTCAGGCCTTCAACTGTTTTTGTCAAATTTGCAAGTTGTTCTTCTATGGTAGAAGCTTCAATCATCATCGTTTACTTGACCACTGCAAAGGATGAAGAATGATATGGATCATCACTTGGATAGAGAGCATATTGCAGAGTGACACAAGGAGAGATTGAGCAAATTCGTTGCTCAATACGTCATCATCTTTCTGCATAAAGGGATTGTGGGACTGGGAATGACATTCTTTTAAAAGGCTAAATCGCGCCAAAGTCCGTCCGACCACCTCAGCGATGTTGTTCCCTTTTTCTAACATGTAGGAGGAGGATCTCACTTCTTTTGGATAAGATGAACCAAAAATATGAGTTGTGGACGACACTTCAAGCACTTCTTGTCCTAGTATTTTTGCTTTGCTTCTTTTGACTTGGCCAACAATCTCCATTGCAACTCCCAATCCTCTTTTGGAGTCAGATCTAGGGTTTTTTAATTGTAGCCATTTTGGTGTTCTTGAACTTCGAAGAGAAGAGATGAGAGGTAGAGATAGTCCCGCCGGCGTGCCAAAAATTATAACAACTAAATTTAGTTCCTGAAAAGCAATAGTCAAGACAAGAAATGTACCAATAAATATTTTATTCGATTTCAAGTTATGGAGTTACAATCTCTAGAATATCTCAAATCTAACGAGATGTAGTCCTCTGATTCTTCTCCTCATGAACGATGGTTCAAGAGCTTGAGAGTTTTATCTTGAACTTTATGGATTTTAGATTTGTGGTATGTCACAAACAATTTGAAGATGTCACGAACCAGGATTTGTTGTTGGGTTATCATGAAATTTGAAGTCGTCCGCCTATGATTTGAGTTCGCTTTTGGGATTTGACCACATACGAAGATTGCAGATATAGAGGGAGACCTTGATGCTATTCTTCAGAGCTTCTTTAGCCTTTCCTTTTGCTTACTTGTTTGGTCCTCTAGCCGTGTCCTTTGACCCCTTTATATAGGCGTGGGATGGAGTAGCCTATAAGAAACTATAGTGGACGATTGGATTTGGGGCTAATGGGTTGACAATTTGATAGAAGGCCAACTAATGGGCTAGTCCAATAGTATAGGACTTTTATTTACATCAATTTGATTAGATTTAAATAATGAACCCAATCATACTAGTCCATACTAATATTTATTTGGACAAATATATATTTAATTTTGAAATAAAATCCAAATTTCTTATGCATTGAAATTTAATAAAACTTTAATTGTCTACACAGACCATTAAAAAACACAAACAATTCGATGATGGTTATCAAAAAGGAACAAAGCAGACCCTAATCAACAACCAGAAGACTGTTATTACTGTTAATCTGAAATCAGTAACAAACATTGACTGCAGCAGAGTTATGACGAAATGCAGCAAACGTTTCTAGAATATTGACAGTGACTCCCAACGCAAGAACCTGCACACTACTACTTTAATATGAAATCAACAACAAACGGAGTTATGAGGAAGAGTGGCATAGGTTTCAAAAAGACGGATATTGAGGCTGACTCCCAAAGAAAGAACACTACTAATATATTAACAAAAACTAAGCACATAACAGAAGAAATATTAATGAAGAAGAAGAGATGGAGAGTGGATTTTGTTAGACTTTAAACCATTGGGCTTTAGAGACAAGGAGTGTGAATTGAAAAATGGTGGGAAATAAAATGGAGGGAAATAAAAATTTGAATCAAGTGAGCTTTGTCATGAACTTTGTACCACATTGGTGAAAGACAACTACACTTGTGTGTATAAATATAGGATCACTTCTTAGAGCTCTTAAAAAGAGTTGAAGAGAATGAACACTCGCGCCGTCGTCGTCGCTCGATTCGGCTTCGGCTTCGGCTTTGGCTTTGGCTTTGGCTTTGGCTTTGGATTTGGATTTGGATTTGGCAAATGATCGATAAGATTATTTTTTGGAAAAAAGTTATTTAATTAATTATTTAAGAATTAATTAAGTGCCAGTCAGTTCATTAACGAAATTAACTGAAATGTATAATCCAAAACGCTGAAGCTGCCTTTCCCTTCTAAACAAACACCTCTTCCTGAACAGACATCACACCTCGTTCGATAATTGCCTATAAATTCCGAGGCATGGCTTCCTTTTCACTCACTGAAAATCAAGAATTTTCTTCTTAAAAGTACTACATTCTACTTCGCAGTCTCTCTCTCAAATTCGTAAGTGTGATTTTGCTCCGTTCTTTGAGTTCGTTGGTATCCTGCAGTTTGTATTGCCACTGTTGCAGGAAGGTTTATTCCATTTCATCCTGGGAGAATTTAATCCATTACCTTGGAAACTTGTGAAGGGGTTAAAATTCCTTAAGGAAGCACAAGGAAATTATGGACTCGGAATATTTCTTATCGTTTACAGATTTTCTGTTTCTTCTAACAGTTTTTTAATTTCTATTTTAACACAGCTTCGGCAACAAGCTTAAGGAAATTTAATTTAACGTTTCTGTGTTGAAATTTATATTGCATTGTTACCTATATTTTGTATACTGGTTTGGAGACTAAAGCCTTTGTGCTTTCTACTCCAATAATTGTTCTGTCCGGTTTAAAGTATATCAAAACTTTACCGAAATAATAAACGTACGGGTTTGAAGTATATAAAAACTTCACCATTGTTACGTCTTGTATGTTTTGTTTGGTATTCAGTTTGAAGATATAAAAACTTCACTGATTTAACAAAGTTCTGTTTGTTTCCAACTCTACAGAAACATGACGAATGAAAACCAAACTAATGGAAATGTTGCTGGAACGGGTGCTTCATCGAGTGTTGCTGCTTCGTCAAGACCAGCACATACAATGACACCGGCAGAAAAACCCGGGAAATTTCCCGGTACAGACTTCAAACGTTGGCAGATGAAGATGCTATTCTATCTAACTACACTAAGCCTGCAACTATTCATCAAGGAGGATGTTCCAGTCGTGGGAGAAAATACTCTTGAGGCTGAACGATTTGTGGTAATTGAAGCATGGAAACACTCTTATTTCTTATGCAGAAACTACATCTTAAGTTGTTTGGAGGATGGCTTGTATAATGTTTATAGTG
>MDKI01218974.1:0-18063 GCA_005239505.1 Nicotiana paniculata
ATAGGAGAGCTTTTGAGGGGATTGAAAATAATTTTGCATATTTAAGGAATAGTCTTTTGTCTTTGATTGCTTTTTGGTGCACCCATGTAGCCCCTACTTGTATAGATGATTGGGTGTCTTTTGGGAGAATCATGTTTTGATGTGGATTCTCTACCTTTTGGTATACCTCTTGTATACGGGAGTTTCTCCTTTTTAATAATACCATTTACCTTATCAAAAAAAAGTTGGATATGAATGTGTGCCAATCTACTGTCAGAACCTCCAGAAAAAAAGAAGTAAAAATTCCAAGAGTTGGAATCTTTATCTAAATGCAAATTTTTGAAACATGGGTATAGGTGATGTAAATGCCTATATGCAAAAAACACAGAACTTTCAGCTATTATTGATCATTTTAGAAACAGATTTCTTCTACCATTAACCACTATACAGGATATGATGTAGGGTAACCTAAACAAACCTGAGATAGAAACTTCCAACAATCTGAGTAATTGACACCCTCAATGACCTATAGGCTATTGCACAATCTTTTGGGCACAGGCTTACTTACTTTTTACCTCTTTCTGCCGATCTGAAATGTAGTCATGTGTGGAAAGCTCCATGACTATTCCTCTTCTAATGAAATTTTTGTGAGACCAAAACTTATCAAAAAAAGAAAATATTTTTGGGACCAAATTGCTAAATGCAAGACAACCCCTTCCCCAATCAAACAATTGACAAAACAATGATCTTTCTTCCGGTAAGTAACTGGTCCATAAAAATTATTTTATCCACTTAATACTGATAGTTAAGCATCAGTCATAATACTCTTTCTGCCCTCAGAAAACCTAAAGAGAATCAAATTAGGGAAGACTGATCCTAGAGAAGTAAGGCTTTTTTTTAAAGTAAGGAACTAGAGCAATATAACCTCCTGAAGAGGGAATATTTTTCCCAATTATTAAGCCTTTTGGTCGATATTTTAAGATTTTATAGAGATGCCCTAGAGACAGAGGCGGGTTCAAGTTTTTTAGTCCATGGGTGCACTACCGGTTTTAACCAAATTTGGTGCTTGTAAATAGTGTCAATTTTTTTTTATTCAGGTCAACAATGTCAATTGATATGGGAACATTTAGTGTTTTATGACTTATTGTCAATTTTAAACCATTCAGTTCTTACCATCAAAATTCAAAACAAAGAGGAAAAATAAAATGCTAATAACAATTTAATACCGTAAAATTTATAACTTGTGCAAATTTTAGTGCGAAAAGAAATACAAAAATATCAAAAAATCTTAACATATGACTAATTCTATATATGTGAATTACTTACAAAATAAATTATATGTTTTAATAAAACATTATAGACAAAAGTCCAATAATTTTATTGAAACAAAAATATTCAAGCAAGTTATTGTGTAATTTAATATTCAGTAAAAAGCAAAAAGGATAAAGAGAAAATTACTTGAAAGATTGCAATTAAGATTGAGGTTAGCATAAATTGGGGTTAGGAAGACTAATAGATTTTAGGGGGGGAAACAAATGAAAGAAAGAAAAAAACAAAAAGAGGAGTGCAGGATGAGGAAATTCCAACAGGGATTCGATCCCTTGTTGTTGGGAAAGTAAAACAACCCGACAACCAGTGAACCACTTAGCTTTATAGAGCCTGGGTTCCCAAAGTTAGTATTAGACCCTTTCTTTAAATTATGTACATGGAAAAACTGATTTGCTAGCAAGACCATGGGTTAACGTGAACCCAATTTACACTATAGATCCGCCCCTGCCTAGAGAGATGCAAAGTCAAGATACATTTTCGATAAATGAAATCAAGAAAGATCTACATAAATGAAGAATAGGATACAACCAGATCGTCTAGGTTAAAAGAATGATGAGCTAAGTGATGAGCTGCATCAGATATTTGCTCCCTTTCGGAGAACCCTCTAACACTAAGTTCCAGAAACTAATGCAACAACGTCTGCTTTGTACTTGCTAACTAAGATAAGTCCACCTAAGAAGCAAAACTACTATTATCCTGATCGGCTGATACTTAGGCCTTCTTTGATATCAGACCAGTGACACAACTAAGAGGGAAAAGATTGGTAATAAAACGAAGTACCAATGTGGGAAAGAGCATGAAGAATTACTTTTGTCACGAAAGTGAAATAATAGATTCATGAATTTCAAATTTTAACATTAAATACATGTTTATTATTTTCTTTTTTCATATTTAAGAAACTTATGTTTGCCATTTTAGATAGGGATACTTTGTGCTATGGTAAATTCCTAAGCAATTTTTATGTTAGGCATGTACTGCAGAGACTTGAAATTTGTGTAAGGTTAAAAGGATGTGTATTATATAGAACTTACTTGCGAAAATGGCGAAAAATGGTGTTTTATCTGGTTGCAACTTTTAGTCAGGGAAAATCTGCCTGACTCCAGTTTCCAAGTTGGTATCTGACTCATAGATTAAGCTTTTGGACATAAAAGAATTTTCTGACACCTGAATATAGGAATAATATGTTAACCACCATGTTTTTAATTTCTTATGAATCTTATCAGTTGGTGAGTACAAACATACTAGGGGAATTGAAGAGATAATTGTTAACTAGGAAAAATTACATCCATTAAATCTTATTTGATATCTTGTGCACTGGTCAGGCGAGGCGAGCTCTTCGGGCTCTAAAAGGATTGGTGAGACTACAGGCCCTTGTCAGGGGTCATGCAGTGAGAAAGCAAGCTGCGATTACCCTCCGTTGCATGCAAGCTTTAGTGAGAGTTCAGGCACGTGTCCGAGCAAGGCGTGTTCGCATGGCACTGGAAAGTCAAACCGACCAGCAGAAACTTCAACAACAACTAGAAAATGAGGCTCGTGTACGAGAGATCGAAGTAAGCAACTTCTAAAGTTTTATTACTTTAAATGCTCGTTTGGCGTTTCCATAGTACCCACTACTTGTGTTAATGGCATTTATCACTAGATTATAATATTAATAAGTGGTCAATCTTATCTTTTTCTAATGGAAGAGTCTCTTAGTAGTGGCATGCCAATTTTGCTTTAGGGTTTCTGAATTATTGTCCACGTGTTCTGTGGATGGTGGATGTTGTCCAACAATATATGATAAGTGGAACTTTCCTGATAGGTTCTTCATGGATGTCCCAGGTGGACTATCGGCACCCAATCATTCAAATGTTGTGGCCAAGAAATTAGGTTATATCGTGGTTTATGGTTGTTCTTGTCATTTATCTCATATGTTTGGTTTTTCCACTTCGTGTGGTGATTCGAGCTGTCGTCATAGGAATCTTTATCTTGCTGACATAAGCTTTCTTGCTAACAACAACAACAACAACAAAAAACTCGGTGTAATCCCACAAGTGGGGTCTGGGGAGGGTAGTGTGTAGACAGACCTTACCCCTACCTTATGACATGAGCTTTCTTGCCAAAACATGAAAAAAGAAGTTTCACGCGTAAAACTATGCATTACCTGGTGGAATCCATGTAGGTTGACCCAAACTGTTCACATTAACATGCTTCTCACCTTTTTGCTACTGACTTTTCTAACAGGAGGGTTGGTGTGACAGTATTGGATCTGTTGAGCAAATTCAAGAAAAGTTGCTAAAGAGACAGGAGGCAGCTGCTAAGCGTGAAAGAGCAATGGCCTATGCTTTGGCTCACCAGGTAAGCATCTGATTGTCCTTCTGGACGATGTTTGTCCATTGCTCTATCAGTTCTTTGAACTGATATCTTGAAGGCAAAACATCAGATTAGATTATAAGTGGTAACTTGTAAGAGAAGCAGCCGTCTATGTTAGCTTTGCTATTGATATTTTGAAATATGATCTGTGTAGTTTGATATGTGATATTGATTCCTGGTTCATTAAAAAACTCTATGATGTTGTGTGTTGATTGAACATTAGAGGAGTGGGAGGTCTTTCCAGCTTGAAGGTGTCACCGCTAGGAGAAAGACACAAGTTTCCTCTTCCAGTTTGCATAAATCTATTAAAGTCCTCCATGAAGGAAGGAGATGGTTGGATGTTATCGGTAATCTAGAGAGAAAGGGAACCGTCTCTTTCTTGTGACATTTTACTTATAAATTTTACCAAGTCCAGCAGACACTTAGGGTCGGGAATATGAAGAGTAAACTTATAGTTTTATGGCCTTATAGGTATATTTTAATGATAGGTTGTACAGGAACTGGATGATCCATTTTGGTCAAGTACCTAACGACAAACTCCTATGCTTCTTTTATTTTGATATTTTTAACTAATTTCCTGTATCCACAAGTTCCCTCATTTCCATAATTTCCAACATATTGGATCTAATTCTACAATGGAGCTTTTTGCCTCAGGGCCTAGCTCAAGTGGCAAAGGGTGGTGGATTTGTGTCTTAGGTTACAGGTTCAAGCCCCCACACCATGCAAAGCAAAGCCTGGTATGTAAGTGGAGAAGGGTAGAGGGGCGGGCCCATTATCCACCGAGTTTCGAAGGCTGCGGTTGGTCCAAAGGATCAGCCCTACATGGATTTCTTGGTCATCCCAAAAAAAAAAAAAAAAATTCTACAATGGAGCTTTCAATGAAATTGGTTCTAGAGTCAATCAACTCAAACTCAGAGCTCCCTTTCCTTCTCTTTCCTTTCCTGGCCCCTTATCATTTGTACTTCAGAAAAAAAGTCAAAGAAAAAGAGAAGTAAACATGATCGATTAAGCTGGTTGTTTAATATATACACAAACGCACACACTTATTGTTTATTTACTGAATGGATAAACTTTGCATTTTCGCTACGTAGAGACTGCAACCAGAAATACCCTGATGCTTGGTTAAAAAATACTATTATGCAAGAGAGTTAGCAGAGGGCTTCGCTTAAGTATAAGCTCTAATTTAAGGTAGAGTAGGTCCAAGGACAAATCAAGTTCTTTAAGGTTTAAAGATTGAGAAAGGTTTTTGTAGGGTAAAGATCTTTAGCCTTTCATCTGTACAAGTTCTTTGTCTTTTAACAGAGAACTAATGAATTGGATGCTAGTTTCTGTAAAGGCTGGAACAAGGGTGAGCAAGGTAAATGTTTTTGTCATGAAACTAGGACATTTGCAGGTGGAAGAAAAGTTCAAAAAGAAAAAGATAGAACTTAAGAGAAGCAGGAACGTCACTGTTCAAGTCTTATGGAGCAGAAGGCTCATTTTATATCTAATGGCTAGGGGTGAGGGATCATCTGTTGGAATTAAGTTTTAAAAGTTGATTGAAATTCAGAAGGGCAAGTGCAGTGACGTTATATTTTTCTGGAGTTCGCTGTCTTAAAGTGCTGAAACCTTTTCTGGGAAAAACATTACATGGAGATTAAAGAAGTTGAATAGTTTCTATAAGGCACCTATTGGTTGTTTTATGGAAAGTTAGCTTTCCTACATTTTTCATGTGTTTTATAGGTAGGAAAGTTGTGGTAAAAGCAGTTAAAAAGTTTACCTCAGGAAGCACTTCCCGTGTGGAATTGTCATGGGGAAAATGGTTACTTGCTCATTTTGAACATTCCTTTTCCTTTCAGCAAATACATGTAAGAATATTTATTTTCCTTATTCCAGCAATTGTCACGGGGGACAGATTCCAGCTACATTTTGAGGACATCCAAACAAAACCAGGGCCCTTTGTAAAGTCTTAACCACTAAATGAAATTGCATTTTAGTGCCCAACAAGGGAACTAACCAGTACTGCTAGTAACACCACCTGAATCTGATGTTAGTTGAATAACCATTGTATTCGATGATGTAGAGGAAGGCAATGAAATTGTTGATGCATCGAATATCATGCCATGTTGGCTCTTGGGGAAGGAGAGTGATTGGCATGTAGGCAAGAAACCAATTCTAATAGTGTCAACCCCCATCACTGCTATCTCTCACTCCGGCCTAGCAATGCCCTTATCAACCCAGTTTCCCTTTTTTCTAATGTGCCGGTATTCCCTCCTGTTACCAGCTATTTTTGTGGCCACCTTTTTCCCTTTTTATAAATTCCACCGTAAATTTTCTGTGGTTTTGCCGGCGATCTGGGCTGTCGTGTTATGTTTATTTGGAATGCACTGGGTGATGCCTAGAGATGTGCAAAGTTTATTGTCAAGCTGGCAAGCACAAAAGATTGCAGGAAACATAAAGAAAATTTGGAGAACAGCTCCTTTCATCTTATGGAGTATATGGTTGGAAAGTAATAGGAGGTGTTGATGGAGGGAGGAAACAGTTAGCAGTTGTAAAATTTAATTGTTTAGAAAATCTGTTTCAATGGTGTCGGGAGAGGACAGTAGAAGACTTTTCTGATGTTTTAGACTTTTTAGATTCATTGAGATGAGCGTACTTAATTGCTATATGGTTATTTCTGTACTGTTGTAAATTTGTTTTTTGCAGTACCATCTTGGTACTTGCCTCAATAATATTTACTTATCTTATCCAAAAAAAAAGCCCCACCATAAAGTTGTAGCACCTTCACAATGTATTGTGATTAGTACACATGTTTGCTTCTGTTTGAAGAAATTTGTTCAATTAAACACTGGATAAATATAAGAAAGCTGATCTTCTACACAGTTTTTCCCGACAATTGTTCCTAGCATAAAAAACTTTTTACGTTCAACCAAATGGAACCTGCGGTGTGGTCCAAGTAAAAACTCGTCAACGCTTTTGGAAAGGTCTTGAAATCTGCTTATAGATGGGAATATTCAGCAATTAAAAATCATAACAAAATAAGGAATAACCATGTGTTTTTTGCATTTCTTCCTATTTAGGTTTTTAATGGTAGCCTTTTGATTTTCTTCTGTGAAATTTAGTCATAACTGCTTCTACATTCAAGAGCATGATCAAGAGGTGTTATTTGTAACTAATAGGTTGGATATGCATCACTAATAATGGTTTTAATACTTGTAAACCGGCTATGATTTTCCTCAATGCTGGTGCATCTTGGTCAGCCAACTAAGGTCCCCTTCGTACGTAGACGAGATTCTCAGTGCCGTATGGGAAAACCAATGTCAAGAGCGATTGAGAGAACAAAAAAGAGAATTGAGAATGAAAGAAAGCTTGATTATATTAATGAAAACTATTACCGAAAAGCAACATGGTGTCGAGGGGGCGAGACACAAGTACTGAGAATTGTTTGCTTGCGAGAAAGTTTGATTGCTTGATCCCCCTAATAGTGCTTAAAAAAAATAAACCGAAGTTACAGGACTTGACCTAACTAAGCTAGAGAGACAAAATGGAAATACATGAAATAAAACTACTCTATATTTACAATGAAAAGGACTTAGATTCGTACAAAGTAGAAGCCGGTCCATTGGCAGCAACCTTGTCTTTAGCGTCAGAGTCTGCGCAGGCATTGTTGGCATCTGCCTGCGTCTCGGCGCTGGCGAGGACTATCAGTGGAGCGCGACATAGGACATGCATGCTTGTCACTAGGCGCGACCATGACCACGGGGTCGACCATGGCGCTAGGCGTTGGGAGGCTTACCAGGATGCCATGAGGCGCGTCCAATTAGTCATGGGGCATGGCTGGAAAGCCGCCCATGACATTCTCCCCCACTTGAGTTGGCGACGTCCTTGGCGCTTTACTTGCAAAATAATCATCGATCAAACTCTTGTAGGCGTTGAGATTTGTTCCCCTCTCCCAAGTATTATCTTCTGCATCACAGCCCTGCCATTCCACCAAGAACTCTTGGTGATCTTTCCTTGAAGCATGAACCCCTCGATCATCGAGAAAGGCTTTTACCTGACTTTTCCCGGTTGAATTAGGGCCTCGAATACTGGGTATTGTGAGTTGGCTCCGTGAAGGATCCTCCATGTCTTCCCGAAAAGGTTTCAGAAGACTGACATGGAAGGCTGGATGAATCTTCCACCAGGCTGGGTATCCACCGGGTATGCAACTTTCCCAATGCGTGCGCTTCTCAATGGACAAAGATCTAATGTATTTTTGCAATAGACGAGGGTCATGGACCCCTGCAAACAAGTAACACTTTGGAATTTTCACCATCACTTTGTCTCCTACTTGGTATTCAACAAAGCGACGATTTGATCAGCATTCTTCTTCATCCGCTTTTGAGCTTTGACCAGATAGCTCTGCACTATCTCCAAATTTCGCTTCCATTCCTTCGAGTGGCTAGCAGCTCGAGGACATTTCGGCATATTTGGGGTATTTACAGTGTGTGGGAGTAGCAGTTGCTGCCCGTAACAATTTCAAAAGCGCTTTTGTTTGTACAAGAGCTCTTTTGTTAATTGAAACACAGTTGAGCAACATCCAGAAGCTTCACCCAATTCTTCTGCGATCCGGTAACAAAATTGCGGAGATATTCCTCCGGCATGCCATTGAACCGCTCCATCTGGCCATCAGATTGCGGATGAAAACTTGAATCATGGCTCAGTTTGGACCCGAGGCACGTAAAGAGCTGAGTCCAAAAGTTGCTAGTGAAGCGAGAATCGCGATCACTAACGATGTCTTTAGCAGACCCCAATATTTGACAATATGAGAGAAGAAGAGTTGAACTATATCTTCTGCTGATATATATTGAGGGGCAGCTATAAAGGTAGCATACTTGGAAAATCGATCTACTACAACTAAGATAGTTGTGAGATCTCCGACCTTGGGCAGCCCGGTGATGAAATCAAGTGAAACGTTTTCCAAGGTCTCTTTGGAACAGGCAATGGCTCCAAAAGGCGCGCTTGTGTCAAGCGGTCTGACTTGTCTTTCTGGCATACAAAGCAGGTCTTCACATACTGAGCAACATCATAAGCCATTTGAGGCCAATAATAAGCACGGCGCAGCAACGCCATGGTGCGTTCTTCACCTAGATGGCCGGCCCACAAAGTATCATGGCATTCCATCAGAAGAGTCCTTCGCAGATCTCCTCCTTTAAGAACATAAAGTTCGTTCCCTTTCACTTTCAGGAACCCATCTTCCATGTAGAACTGGTGAGTCTTGCCTTGTCCTACCAAGTCGACCAAATACTGTGCAACAGGATCCTTTGGGAGTAGATCTTGTATCTGGTCTCTTATGGAGGTGGCCACTTCGCTCCCCCTTAGGGTGGCGAGTAGGCACACCGATGCTAAGTTGGCCCTTCGACTGAGAGCATCAGCAACTTGGTTGGTCTTCCTGCTTCGGTACTCCAAGTGAAGTGAAATTCCTCTAGGCGTTCCTGCCACCTGGCCTATCGGCCATTCAGCTTTGGCTGGGTCATGAAATGGCTAACAACTGTGTTGTCTGTCTTAACCACAAACGGGGTTCCAACAGATAGCCTCCAAAGGCGTAAGCAATGAACGACATAATTCTTTTTCGTGGGCAGCACAACGCCGTTCTGCATCCTTCAACTTCCGGCTCTCGTACGCCACTGGATACCCTCTTGTAGCAAGACTCTGCCCAGAGCATAGTCGGAGGCATCAGCCTGTACTTCGAATGGCTTGGCCAAATCAGGAAGGGCCAAGACGGGGCTACTAGACATAGCCGCTTTCAATGCGTTGAAGCCTCCGCTCGCCTGGGACCCCAATCCCAAGGCGTGACTTTCTTCGGGAGTTCTGTCAACGGCAATGCAATGAGAGAGTAATCCTTCACAAATCGCCGAGAAAATTTGCAGAAGCCAAGGAACGCCCTCAAGGCGTGGATATCCTTAGACGACGACCAATCTGTGATGGCTTGACTCTTTTGTTGGTCCATCTTTATCCGCCCTTCCGCGATGACATGTCCGAGGAAGTCAATCTGCTTTTGGGCGAATGCGCACTTGCACAGCTTCACATATAGCTCGTGCTCCCGCAGTCGGACTAGGACCTTCCGCAGGTGCTCCAAGTGTTCCTCCAACGTCTTGCTATATATCATAACGTCTTGCCAACTGAGGTCCCCTCCGTACGGCACGTTAGACGAGATTGTCAGTGTCGTACAGGAAAACCAATGTCAAAAGCAATTGAGAGAACAGAAAAGAGAATCGAGAATGAAAGAAAGCGGGATTGCATTAATGAAAGCTATTACAGAAAAGTAACACGATGTCGAGGGGGAGAGACACAAGTACAGAGAATTGTTTGCTTGCTAGAAAATTTGATTGCTTGATCCCCTAATAGTGCTTAAAAAAAATAAACTAAAGTTACAGGACTTGACCTAACTAAGCTAGAGAGACAAAATGGAAATACATGAAATAAAACTACTCTATATTTACAATGAAAAGGACTTAGATTCCTTCAAAGTAGAAGCCGGTCTGTTGGCAGCAACCTTGTCTTTAGCATCAGAGTTTACGCGCGCGACGCTGTTGGCATCTTGCCTGCAGCTGGGCACTGGCGAGGGCTATCGGTGGGGCGGCATAGGCACAGGCGCGCTTGTCACTTGGCGCGGTCAAGACCACATGGCCGATCATGGCGCTAGGCGTTGGGAGGCTTGCCAGGACGCCATGGGGCGCGTTCAAGGGGTCATGGGACATGGCTGGAAAGCCGCCCATGACAGTTTTTATGCATTTCTTCCTATTTAGATTTTTAATGGTAGCCTTTTGATTTTCTTATATGAAATTTAGTCATAACTGGTTCTACATTCAAGAGCATGATCAAGCCTTTTGATTTTCTTGTATGAAATTTAGTCATAACTGGTTCTGCATTCAAGAGCATGATCAAGAGGTGTTGTTTGTAACTAATAGGTCGGATGTGCATCACTAATAATGGTTTTAATACTAGTAAACCGGCTGTGATTTTCCTAAATGCTGGTGCATCTTGGTCAGCCTGCTTTCATGGCTAAAATGTATCTGAATCTAAATTAATAATAGTATTTGTATCAGCTGCACTAGTAGAGCAAATACTTGGCAACCAGTCATAAAGCTCAACTGCTGGGTATTTTCTCCTCTTCATTTCACTTGCTGTATGCTATTTGGGTCCTTTCTCTTCTTCGTTTCCCTGGTTATATGCTATGCGTACTTTTATGGACACATGGTGCCTCTAGTTAGAATTCAGGAACAACTCTAGAAGAACAAAAAATAGCTGCCAATACTGGAGACCTCCTAACTCCCGACGTCATTTTATGATACTGGTCATGATCTAGTTAGGCAAGGTTCCAATGCTTTCATTTCAAGGCACCTTTTCTTTTTCTTATTGAATCTATTTTATGCTGCAGTGGCAGGCAGGATCGAGGCAGCAGGCTACACCTTCTGGGTTTGAACCAGATAAAAGCAACTGGGGTTGGAATTGGTTAGAGAGATGGATGGCAGTACGCCCATGGGAAAATCGCTTTCTAGACATTAATGTCAGAGATGGAGTCATGCCTCCTGAAAATGGATCAGCTGATCCCAAGAACGGCATAAAAAACCAGGTGAAATTTGCTGGGAAGAAACCAGCAACTGCAACTCTTGCAAATGAGAGAGCGGGTCCATCTCATTCAAGCAGTAACTCGAAATCAAATGAGAAAACAGCAGCATCTCTCTCTGATGGCTGCAGCAGTTCTTCCCCAAATGTGTCAGCAAGCACACAAGAAACGCCTGCAGCATTAGTTAACAAACCCAAGTCTAAACCAAATCTTGAAGATTTAGTTGAGGAAGCTAGTTCAAGACCCGCCCTTGGTTCTAGATCACATAGCAATCCTAAGGAGAGATCCACTCCATCTGATAAGCAAGGAAAACAGAGATTGTCTCTGCCCAGTAGTGGTGAGTCCTCTTTCCCTCTCTTCTTTGCCTATTACTTTTAACTGATATTGCCTTTTGTTAGACACTAGAAATGTTAAGCAATGTAGACCCTCGTTGTTCCATCCACTTTCTTCTCTCCTGAGGCTTCATATAGGCTTCTTCTAGCTTGGTATAAAGGCAAAATATTGTTAATTAATTACTCTCTTCTCCATAAATATCCTGAGTCAATATCTGTGTGTTTTATTCCCTCTGCGCATATCTTATTCTCCTCATTTCAATTTTATCAAATTGCTAACCATCAATAAGCAAAAGTAGCTTAGTAACTTCTCTCCAGTCATCCTCTCTCTCTTTTCTCGGGTGAATCCCCAGAATACCCTGCACATTTGTATATTTCTTTGCAAATCCTTCACACAGGTACCCAATTTTTGAGTGCTATGCTGAGGGAAACCTGTTCATTGTCTTCTATTAGGCCTTCTATAATTGACGAGGACATTAAAAAGGATGTAAGCAGATATTTATCCTATACATCTTTTCAGGCAGATATCTTAGTGCAGTCGCAATACACAGTAGTAGCCACTCAAGTGAGTTAAAGTTTTCCCGCCATTAGTGCTTCATACACATTAATTCCATGACATCTGTTTTGCCAGGTCTTGCACCTCAGACAACCAAACAACCCAACAGAAGTGTTAAAAGGACATCTAGTGCACAGAAGCCTTTGAAGGAGAAATCCACATTAAATGGAACTGATACTAAATCTACAGAACCTGTTCCACAGGCTGCTGATTAGTTTTTAGGTACTCATTGAAGATGGTGATCTCGGATCCAAGTGTTGCCCTTGCATTGTAAATAGAGGGCACCTTCTTAAAGGAGATGGAATGTTCTTCTAGGGATGTGTCCGTGGCAGAGTTAAGAGACTTGCTTGCTATCTCCTGAATAATGTCTTGGTATTTATTTTAATTCTTGTCATAATTATTATTGTAATTTACGTAATAGTGGAATTTAATCGCGATTGCAGATTCGTTGAGGTTCTAGTAAAGAGGTCATTTGTATTTGTTGTTTTCTCTACCCTCTCCCTCCCACTGTAAAAAAAAGGTTGAATTTGCTTTCTGTGCAACTCCTCTTGAGCTTAGCCTGGGGAATTTGGTGTGTTTGATTGCCAACCTCTTGTAATTACAATTTCTTTGTCTCAAGTGTGCAGGGTCTGGATGTAGTATCTAAGATGGTGCAGCAGATTTGTGCCTTTAATTGTAAATTATTCTACCTTGATATTGTTAGCACCAAAATATGAGTCCATGTGTTAATTGACCCTCAATTCGCTGAAGGTAGTCAAATCGTTGGATTTATCAACAATTAATTACTAAAAAATTAATGGGGCAGTCGGATAGGATAATTCAGCTTGTAATTCCTAATCAAAATGTAGGCAAAAAGTTACTTTGATCAAAGACACTTTACAACAAATATTCATCCAAGTAGAAATGTGAAGAAACCAACAAAGGAAATTCTTTGACAAACCCAAAAGGTGATGTTTTCAGTCTCTTTTCTTAAAAAGTTGTTAAAAGGAGTCCCATGTCGGGTTGGACATTTAATTGGGCCTCAATTCGGCTAGCGGGATCCGAGGAGTCATCGGCACCTGAAAAGTTTAGCAAAATATCCATGTGTATAGATCGTGTCCTGTCTTGGACCTACTTGATAGTAGATTTATCCAATCAATGCATCCTTTATTCTATTGTTTTGAAATCTTTGAATCACTTTTGTTACAACTTCCTTAGCTTTTATTGTTTACAGTTGCCTCTGTTAAGCGTAAATCTATTGTTTCTGTGCAAAAAACATTTTAAAGCAAACTCTCATTCTTCACACTAATCGTCTCATCTTAAGTTGAAAATCCTATCTAATTTTGCAACCACTATACATATATTTTGTTGTACCATGCACATCAGACACGTATTAGATTTTCACGATTCAGCAATTTCTTCGCTTATCGTTTCTGATAGAGTCCTCTTATACTTTTATGGTCGTGCAAAAAGATATTATTTTATTAGATTTACTTTATATAACAATACCCTAAACGAAATACTATAATTTATAGAATTTCGTTTCTAATCTAATGTTGTTGCATGTGTGGTATAAGTTGAGTATTACTTATTAATGTTCTCAAAAAACATTTAATAGGCAGCTCTAGAAGTACTTTACAATTTTATAAATAATATTTCGAGATGTTTCGTCTTAGATACATGAACGTAGGCACATGTTGTATTGGGTTGCGTCTATGCTTTTTCCAAGAAAACACAACAAATGTTGCACATCTAGGAGGTTACGTGATATTGCGTATTGGCTTCTCTACTTCACGAGGTCGTCATGCTCATTCTTTTTTAACTTCCCGTACTCTTTTCGATTTACTATAAGTAAATTTTTTTATAATTTAACGTAAGTGATTTTTTAAATTTTAAGAATAAATTAATTATTTTTTTTCTACATTGTCTTTGGAGTAAATAGTGTTGGAGTATGTGTTAGGAGTGTTTATATGAAGAAATAGTAAAGATTAATATAATCAATTTTATTGTTAATTAATGTTAAAATGTAAATTTTTTAATCTGTGTAAAAACAGTCAAAAAATCATTTATTTTGAACCGAAAGAATACTATTTAATATTTATTTTGGCTCCGACTGACTTGAATTCGCGCCTCATAAAATACATCAAATAACAAAGTATTTCCTACTGAAAAAATTGCTATTCCCAAAGTTCATATACAAAAATCTCTGATTAATGTGAATGAATCCTATCCAACACTATTATCTTGGATTTGTAAAATTATTTTACTTTTGAGTTTGGGTATTGGATATGAGCAGTTTTGGGAGAAATGGAAGAATTTCGAAATAAGGGATAGTCACATACTCCCATCACACAACGACAAACCGACATGCACCATAATCTATGGCAACTTCGTTTTTGTTTAATTTGTAGAATTTTAATTTTTAGAAGAATTAGATAATAATAATAATAATAATAATAATGTAGTTTTGCATTATTTTGTTCGAGAAAAATGTAGGTTTAGATATAACTTTTAATGAATTCTGAAGTTTTAGATGCAAACACTCAATTAACTATACTTTAATTTCTAACTACTTGAGATTCGTTATATAAATTTTCCTCGTCTGTTCAACTCTATTTGAACCAATCCATTTCAATATTAAATATCTTGACTATATATAAAACACAAGGAAAATAACAAAACTAGAGTAGACAAAAAGTCCATTTACTTATTACTATAACTTAAGCAAAATCAACTTAAGGGAGCAAATATAAAGATTAGAAATTTCTATTGTTGTCTTCTAGTTGACGTTGAAAATAATATTTTCTTATATATTCTCAGATTTTCCACATTAGTATTAGGTTGACGTGTTGTACCTGTTGAGGGGCTTATTTGTTTGTGGTAATTAATTATGAGCAATAATTTCAGCAACTTAGATGAGATGGCCTTTGTACTATATGCATTTTGCAGACGTGTAGGACCAAACTTAATTAATTTTGTTTTTATCGATGTACTATGGAAAACATGAGGATGAAGTTCTTTACTCCTATTAAAATAATAATTGTAACACATTTAATGCACTGATCTATATTCTATAATATTTGATAAATAGTCTACTCAATAAAATATCCATTAAACCATGCTATTAGATCTTATGCGACTAATCTTAGAGCATCATTAGAGAAAGAAAGAATCATTTTCAATTAATTGAAAACTTTAACTTTAATCTCAAGTTAAGAAACACGAAAACACTGCGAACTTTCATTGTGGAAGCCATGCCCATCTTTTCCTCTAAAACGATGCTTGCACTTTTAGCTACCCGAACCCGAATCAATATTTGTTCTCTTTGTTTGATAAAAGTTTTGTTTACCTCGAAAATACAAGTAACAATTAAATTTGATTTGTGTTTAAATATATGTGATATAGTCCAATACCAATTAGTAAGCAAGTAATGTAGAGTATAAATGAGAAGAATTGATGAACCAAACCAGCGTTACTCGGGCAGTATGGACCTCGAGGGGGTAAGGCTGATAAAGCAAGAACAATAAAATAAGAGCAGTAAAGCTAGAGAACAATTCTGAAGAACAATGAGTGAGAAAGTAAGATAGTATATTCTTTGACAATGATTAGATGAGATTACAAATTATTGGGGTCCCCTTTATATAGGAGAGGAAATCCTAAATAAGGTACACTTCTATTTGTAGTAAAGGATTTTATTGATACAGTTGTATAACAACCTAGTATTGTACTAATTCGTACAAATCTATCCCGAAATTTGCTCCATAATCTTTGGGAACGTGGCGAGAATCTTGTTCTTTCCATAACAAACTCATAACGACATTATCCGGCATCGGTCGTACTTGGCTTCAATGCTCAACGAGCACCCCGGCTCTCGAACCTCGTATTCCACCTTCGAACCCGAGCTCGACATCTTCTGAACTTCTGCCCTCGAGGCAACATCTCGAGCCTACGAAATCGGGCTTCTTGATTTCGACCGTATACAGATAGTCCCCGCGTTTCTTAGAATGAAATGACAAGAAATGATTTCAATTTTTGGGTTTCCGAAGTCCCCAATGGTGACATCATTTCCATGATGCAAACGTTGAAATGACTGAAGCGTCCCATCGGTTCTTTTCCCCAAATCATTAAATGCGTGTCAGAGCCGGTCGGCCATCAGTGTCAATGAACAGTCGCCGATTTTCTCTATATATACTCGCTTACACTTCTCATTAAGAACTTTCGCTCTTATTTGCAATGCCTCTTTTCTTCTCTAATTTCCCCTTCGCCACTAGCTCTTCCACCTTATCAACTTTAAAACCTTCACGACTTATCAACTTCTTCCTTCTTCTTCTAAAAATCAATGGCGAAAACTTCCAAATCCGTTCCTCAGAAAGAAGGAACCTCCTCTTCTTCCTCTCGTCCGGTCGGCGATAAGACGCCGACGCTCCATGAGATTGTACTGAGCAGCTGTTCCTTAAAAGAATTTTATGGTCGAGAATCCTCCCGATGTCCCTGTCCGTCGGGAGCACGCTTCGAGGTATCTAAGTTCGATTACGAAAAAGCACCTCGAAGATGTGAGAAGAGAGTGCGGTTGGGAAGAGAAGGTCGTGTTGCAGATACCTTCTTGTGAAAAGGACATCACAACCTACGTAGAGGGGTTCCTAAGTGTGTACACTTACCCCTTTACGTTGGGTCCTCTCGATCCGCTCGTGCTTGAATTCTGCAGAAGATATCAAGTTACCCTGGGCCAGATCCATTCGTCCTTTTGGCGAATAGTAATAATGATGAGGTTCTTCGCTGAAAAAGCTGGGTTCGAGTTCATCCTCAACCATCTCATCCACTTATATCGACCTCAGCTTTTTTGAGGTTTGATCAAACTTCAACGCTGAACGACCAAGTCCTTTGAAGCGAGACTAGAATTCATAGTTTAACATGTCATGTGCCTTACAGTTTATGCGCATTAATGATAAAAACACACTTTTTATGTGCTTAATGGAGTTTATTTCATGTGTAGGTGAATTGGAGATGGAAACCGAGCTAAATAGATGCAAATACGTCAAAAATACGCTTGAGAGGCGAAGAGGGAACACCCTGGCCTTATCCAGGCGTTTGCCTCCTAAAGCCAGGCTGGCCCTAGTGTTAGGAGAGTGTTTGCCTCCTAAAGCCAGGCCTGGCCTGGCCTTATCCAGGCCTTAGAGCCAAAACGCTTGGTCTCCTTGTCCTGGTCAATTTCGAGTTTTGACGAGTTTAAGTGTTTCCCGGTTGAAATAGAAGTCTCCTACATGTTTAGGTTTTGTCCTAAACTTATAAATAGACCCCAACAACACAACTTAGAGGAGATTCGAAGAGGAGAGAAGGGATTCGAACGGCTAGACATCAAATTGTACAGATTTTCTTCATTACTTTGTAGTTTAATTATGCAAGTTATTTTAGATTTGATTCTTATGAATTTGTTTAGCTAACTTCTTTAATCTAGGGTTTTGGTAGAACCCGTTGGAGGATGAACTTATTGTGTTATTAATATAGTTCTGATTGGTTGATTAATCTCTATTTGTTCAACTACGTTCTTGTTGTAGTTAATTGAATGGCCATCAATTAGCTATGCCTATTTATTATGTATCTAATTGAGAGAGAGTGCATATTTAGGTAGTTGTTGTAACAACATCACTCCCGGAGTATAGACGAAATTCATAACCGAGGGTTTAGAGGTTGGATTAGAGATAATGATACCTCGGGTGCAATCTAAAGTGAACTGTAATGCAATCTAGCTAGCGTAACTTGAGAGAGTGCGTCTAGTAAATTATCATAATTACTTGAGAGAGATTTATGGTAGATAGAGTGTTCATGATTTATAGAAACAACTAATCAAGCTATATGAAGTATGCGAGAAGTAAATTCACCGACAGGGGAAACCATAACCTTAGATATTTATTACAATTGTTTACACCTTAGCGTAGTTAATCTTTAGT
>MDKI01051277.1:0-17757 GCA_005239505.1 Nicotiana paniculata
TGAACCCTAACCGTGTAGGAGACTTCTATTTCAATTGGGAAACACTTAAACCCATCAAAACTCAGTTTTTCGCCGAACTGGGACCCTGGCGTTTGGACCCAAAGGCCTGGCTATCACCAGGCTAGGGCTGGCGTTTCAGCCCTAACGCCTGGCTAACGCCAGGGTAGGGCTGGCAATTCAGCCCTAACGCCTGGCTAACGCCAGGTAGGGTCAGGTTGTTTGGATCTGTCGCCCGGCTATCGCCCGGGTGTCTCCTTTCGCGTATTTTTCGACGTATTTGCATCCTCTTAGCTCTGTTTCCATCTCCACTTCACCTACACATGAAATAAACTACATTAAGCACATAACAAGTGTATTTTTATCATTAATGCGCATAAAATGTAAGGTATATCACATGTTAAACTATGCAATTTAGTCTCGCATCAGAACCGCTACCGACTCCGTACCAAGGTATTCGACCTGGACCATGGCAGGCGATAATACAGGCAAGACTGGCAACATTCCAATTTAATTGCCATAAAATGCCAAAAAATATAATTTGATCATTTCGAAGCCTTGGTTATGGTTACTTGGGTCGCATTTGATGTCTCGGATAAATATTATGCGATCCGGTACCGGCTGCGTACCAAGACGTTCAACCTGGACCATGGCAGGCGATAATACAGGCACGACTGGCGGAGTTTCAGTTTAATTACTATAAAATACCAAAAAATGTAACTTTATCATTTCGAAGAGTTGGTTATGGTTCCTTGGATCGTATTTGATGTCCCGGAAAAATATCATGCACCCGGTACCGGCTCCGTATCAAGGCGTCCGATCTGGACCATGGCACGCGATAATATAGGCACGAATGGCGGAATTCCAGTTTAATTGCCATAAAATGCCAAAAAATGTAACTTGATCATTTCGAAGCGTTGGTTATTGTTACTTGGGTCGTATTTTATGTCCCGTACAAATATCATGTGATCCAGTACCGGCTCCGTACCAAGGAGTCCGGGCTGGACCATAGCAGGCGATAATACAGGCACGACTGGCAGAATTCCAGTTTAATTGCCATAAAATGCAAAAACATGTGACTTGATCATTTCAAAGCACTAGTTATGGTTACTTGGGTCGAATTTGACGTCTCGGAAAAATATCATGCAATCCGGTACCGGCTCCATACCAAGACGTCCAGCGTGGAACACGGCAGGCGATAATACAGGCACGACTAGCGTAATTTCGGTTTAATTACTATAAAGTGCCAAAAAATGAAACTTGATCATTTCGAAATGTTGGTTATGGTTCCTTGGGTCGAATTTGATGTCCCTGAAAAAATATCATGAGATCCGGTACCGGCTCCGTACCAAGGAGTCTGGCCTAAACCATGGAAGGCAATAATACAGGCACGACTGGCGGAATTCCAGTTTAATTGCCATAAAATGCCAAAAAATGTAACTTAATCATTTTGAAGCGTTGGTTATGGTTCCTTGGCTCGTATTTGATGTCCCGGAAAAATATAATGCAATCCGGTACCGACTTCGTACCAAGGCATCCGACCTGAACTATGGCAGACAATAATATAGGCACGACTGGCGGAATCCCAATTCAATTGCCATAGAATGCCAAAAAATGTAACTTTATCATTTCGAAGCGTTGGTTATGGTTCCTTGTGTCGTATTTGCTATCCCGGAAAAATATCATGTGATCCGATACCGGCACCGTACCAAGCCGTCTGGCCTAGACCATGGCAGGCGATAAACAGGCACGGTTGGCAGAATTCCAGTTTAATTGCCACAAAATGCTAAAAAAGGTAACTTGATCATTTCGAAGCGTTGGTTATGGTTCCTTGTGTTGTATTTGATGTCCCGGTGAAATATTATGCGATCGGGTACCGGCTCAGTACCAAGGCGTCTGGCCTGGACCATGGCAGGCGATAATACAGGCACCTATGGCGGAATTCCAGTTTAATTGCCATAAAAGGCCAAAAAATGTAACTTGATCATTTCGAAGCGTTGGTTATGGTTCCTTGGGTCATATTTGATGTCCCGGACAAATATCATGCTATCTGGTACCGGCTCCGTACCAAGGCGTCCGGCCTGGACTATGGCAGGCGATAATACAAGCACGACTAGCGAAATTCCAGCTTCATTTTCATAAAATGCCGAAAAATGTAACTTGATCATTTTGAAGTGTTGGTTATAGTTCCTAAGGTCGTATTTGATATCCCGGACAAATATCATGCGAACCGGTACCGGTTCCGTACCAAGGTATCCGGCCTGGACCATGGCAGGCGATAATACAGGCAAGACTGGCAGCATTCCAATTTAATTGCCTAAAATGCCAAAAAATATAACTTGATCATTTCGAAGCCTTGATTATGGTTCCTTGGGTCGTATTTTCTGTCCGGGACAAATATCATGCAATCCGGTACCGGCTCCATACCATAGTGTCCGGCCTAGACCATGGCAGGCGATAACACAGGCATGACTGGCGGAATTCCTATTTAATTTCCTTAAAGTGCCAAAAAATGTAACTTGATCATTTCGAAGCGTTGGTTGTTGTTCCTTGGGTCCTATTTGATGTCCCGTACAAATATCATGTGATCCGGTACCGGCTCCGTACCAAGGAGTCCTGCCTGGACCATGGCAAGCGATAATAAAGGCATGACTTGCGGAATTCTAATTTAATTTCCATAAAATGCCAACAAATGTAACTTGATTATTTCGAAGCCTTGGTTATGGTTCCTTGGGTCGTATTTTCTGTCCGGGACAGATATCATGCGATCCGGTACCAGCTCCGTACCAAGGCATCCGTCCTGGACCATGGCAGGCGATAATAAATGCATTACTTGCGGAATTCCAATATAATTTCCATAAAATGCCAAAAATGTAACTTGATCATTTCAAAGCGTTGGTTATGGTTCATTGGGTCGTATTTTGTGTCCCGAACAAATATCATGCGATCCGGTACCGGCACCGTACCAAGCCATCCGGCCTGGACCATGGCAGGCGATAATACATGCACTACTTGCAGAATTCCAGTTTAATTGCCACAAAATGCTAAAAAAAATGTAACTTGATCATTTCGAAGCGTTAGTTATGGTTACTTGGGTCATATTTGATGTCCCAAAGAAATATCATGTGATCGGGTACCGGCTCATTACCAAGGCATCTGGCCTGGACCATGGCAGGCGATAATACAGGCACAATTGGCGGAATTCCAGTTTAATGTCCATAAAAAGCCAAAAAAATGTAACTTTATCATTTCGAAACGTTGGTTATGGTTCCTTGGGTCGTATTTGATGTCCCGGACAAATATCATGCTATCTGGTACCGGCTCAGTACCGGCGTCCGGCCTGGACTATGGCAGGCGATAATACAGGCACGACTAGCAAAATTCCAATTTCATTGTCATAAAATGCCGAAAAATGTAACTTGATCATTTCAAAGCGTTTGTTATGGTTCCTAAAGTCGTATTTGATTTCCCGGACAAATATCATCCGATCCGGTACCGACTCTATTCCAAGGTATCCGACCTGGACCATGGCAGGCGATAATACAGGCACGACTGGGGGAATTCCAATTTAATTGCCATAAAATGCCAAAAAATGTAACTTGATCATTTCGATGCCTTGGTTATGGATCCTTGGGTCGTATTTTCTGTCCGGGAAAAATATCATGCGATCTGGTACCGGCTCCGTACCAAGGTGTCCGACCTGGACCATGGCAGGCGATAACACAGGCATGACTGGCGGAATTCAAATTTAATTTCCATAAAATGCAAAAAAATGTAACTTGATCATTCAGAAGCATTGTTTTTTGTTCCTTGGGTCCTATTTGATGTCCCGTACAAATATCATGTGATCCGGTGCCGGCTTTGTACCAAGGAGTCCGGCCTGGACCATGGCAGGCGATATTACAAGCATGACTTGCGGAATTCCAGTTTAATTGCCATAAAATTCCAAAAAATGTAAGTTGATCATTTCGAAGCACTGGTTACTGTTCCTTGGGTCGTATTTGATGTAAAATATCATGCGATTCGGTATTGGCTCCATACCAAGACGTCCATCCTGGACTATGGCAGGCGATAATACAGTCAAGACTAGGCGAATTTCGATTTAATCACTATAAAATGCCACAAAATAATACTTAATTATTTCGATGTCCCGTAAAAATATCATGCAATCCGGTACCGGCTCCGTACCAATGCGTCCGGCCTGGACCATGGCAGGCGATAATACAGGCACGACTGGCGGAATTCTAGTTTAATTTCCATAAAATGCCAAAAAATTTAACTTGATCATTTCAAAGCGTTGGTTATGGTTCCTTGGGTCGTATATGATATCCCGGAGAAATATCATATGATCGGGTACCGACTCCGTACCAATGCGTCTGTCCTAGACCATGGCAGGCGATAATACATGCACGATTGGCGGAATTCCAGTTTAATTCCCATAAAACGCCAAAAAATGCAACTTGATCATTTTGAAGCATTTGTTATGGTTCCTTGGGTCGTATTTGACGTCCCGTACAAATATCATGCAATCTGATACCGACTCCGTACCAAGGCGTCCGGCCTAGACCATGGAAGGCGATAATAGAGGCACGACTGGCGGAATTCTAGTTTAATTGCCATAAAATGCCGAAAAATGTAACTTGATCATTTCGAAGCGCTGGTTATGGTTCCTTGGGTCGTATTAAACGTCCCATACAAATATCATGTGATCCAGTACCGGCTCCGTAGCAAGGAGTCTGGCCTGGACGAAGGCAGGCGATAATACAGGCATGACTGGCGGAATTCCAGTTTAATTGCCATAAAATACCAAAAAATGTAACTTGTTTATTTTAAAGCATTGGTTATGTTTCCTTGGGTCGTATTTGATGTCCTGGACAAATATCATGCTATCCGGAACCGGCTCCGTTCCAAGGCTTCTGGCCTGGACAATGGCAGGCGATAATAGAGGCATGACTGGCGGAATTCCAGTTTAATTGCCATAAAATTCCAAAAAATGTAACTTCTTCATATTGAAGCGTTGGTTCTGGTTCCTTGGGTTGTATTTGTTGTCCCGGAAAAATATAATGCCATCCGGTACCGACTCCGTACCAAGGCGTCCAGCCTGGACCATGGCAGGCGATAATAAAGGCACGACTGGCGGAATTCCAACTTAATTTCCATAAAATGCCAAAAAAATATAAATTGACCATTTCGAAGCGTTGGTTATGGTTCCTTGGT
Source organism: Nicotiana paniculata (assembly GCA_005239505.1). Taxonomy (NCBI): domain Eukaryota; kingdom Viridiplantae; phylum Streptophyta; class Magnoliopsida; order Solanales; family Solanaceae; genus Nicotiana; species Nicotiana paniculata. The sequence goes on from MDKI01051277.1 coordinate 5,215, forward strand.
TCGTATTTGATGTCCCAGAGAAATATCATGCGATCAGGTACCGGCTCAGTACCAAGGCGTCCGTCCTGGACCATGGCAGGCGATAATACAGGCAGGACTGGCGGAATTCCAGTTTAATTGCCATAAAATGCCAAAAAATGTAACTTGATCATTTCGAAGCATTGGTTATGGCTCCTTGGGTCGTATTTGATGTCCCGGAAAAATATCATGCGATGTGGTACCAGATCCATATCAAGGAGTCCGGCCTGGACCATGGCACGCGATAATATAGGCACAACTGGCGGAATTCAAGTTTAATTGCCATAAAATGCCGAAAAATGTAAATTGATCATTTCGAAGCGTTGTTTATGGTTCCTAAGGTCGTATTTGATGTCCCGAAAAAATATCATGCAATCCGGTACCGGCTCCGTACCAAGGTATCCGGCCTGGACCATGGCAGGCGATTATACAGGCACGACTTGCGGAATTCCAATTTAATTGCCATAAAATGCCAAAAAATGTAACATGATCATTTCGAAGCATTGGTCCTGCCATTGTCCAGGCCGGACTCCTTGGTACAAAGATGGTACCGGATCACATGATATTTGTACGGGACATCAAATAGGACCCAAGGAACAAAAACCAATGCTTCGAAATGATCAAGTTACATATTTTGGCATTTTATGGAAATTAAATTGGAATTCCGCCAGTGATGCCTGTATTATCGCCTGCCATGGTCCAAGCCGGACACCTTGGTACGGAGCCGGTATCGGATCGCATGATATTTGTCCCGGACAACAAATACGACCCCAGGAACAATAACCAAGGCTTTGAAATGATCAAGTTATGTTTTTTGGCATTTTATGGCAATTAAATTGGCATTCCGCCAGTCGTGCCTGTATTATCGCCTGCCATGGTCCAAGACGGATGCATCGGTATGGAGCCGGTACCAGATCGCATGATATTTGTCCGGGACATCAAATACGATCTTAGGATCCATAACCAACGCTTCGAAATGATCAAGTTACATTTTTTGGTATTTTATGACAGTGAAACTGTAATTCCGTCAGTCGTGCTTGTATTATCGCCTGCCATGGTCTAGGCCTGACGCCTTGGTACGGAGCCGGTACCGGATAACATGATATTTGTCCGGATATCAAATACGACCCAAGGAACCATAACCAATGCTTCGAAATGATAAATTTACATTTTTTGGCATTTTATGGCAATTAAACTGGAATTCCGCCAATCGTGCCTGTATTATCGCCTGCCATGGTCCAGGCCAAAAGCCTTGGTACGGAGCCGAATCCGAATAACATGATATTTTTCCGGGACATCAAATACGACCCAAGGAACCATAACCAACGCCTTCGAAATATTCAAGTTAAATTTTTTAGCATTTTATGGCAATTAAACTGGGATTCCGCCAATCTTGTCTGTATTATCGCCTTCCATGGTCCAGGCCGGATGCCTAGGTATGGAGCTGGTACTGGATCGCATGATATTTCTTTGGGACATCAAATACGACCTTAGGAACCATAACCAACGCTTAGAAATGATCAAGTTACATTTTTTGGCATTTTATGGCAATGAAACTGGAATTCCGCTAGTCGTGGTTGTATTATCGCCTGCCATTGTCCAGGTTGGACGCCTTGGTACGGAGCCGGTACCGAATTGCATGCTATTTTTCCGGGACATCAAATACGACCCATGGAACCTTAACCAATGCTTCCAAATGATCAAGTTACATTTTTTGGCATTTTATGGAAACTAAACTAGAATTCCGCTAGTGGTGCATGTATTATCGCATGCTATGGTCCACACCGGATACCTTGGTATGGAGCCAGTACCGGATCACATGATATTTGTCCGGGACATCAAATACGACCTTAGGAACCATAACCAACGCTTCGAAATGATTAAGTTACATTTTTGGGCATTTTATGACAATGAAACTGGAATTTCTCTAGTCGTGCCTGTATTATCACCTGCCATAGCTCAGGTCGGACGCCTTGGTATGGAGCCGGTACCAGATAGCATGATATTTTTTCGGGACATCAAATACGACCCAAGGAACCATAACCAACGCTTCGAAATGATCAAGTTACATTTTTATGCATTTAATGGCAATTAAACTGGAATTCCGCCAGTCGTGCCTGTATTATCGCCTGCCCTGATCCAGGCTGAACGCCTTGGTACTGAGCCGGTACCCGATCGCATGATATTTCTCCGGGACATCAAATACTACCCAAGGAACCATAACCAACGCTTCGAAATGATCAAGTTACATTTTTAGCATTTTGTGGCAATTAAACTGGAATCCTGCCAGTCGTTCCTGTATTGTCACCTGCCATGGTCCGGGCTGGACGGCTTGGTACGGTGTCGGTACCGGATCGCATGATATTTTTCCGGGACAGAAAATACGACCGAGGGAACCATAACCAATGCTTCAAAATGAACAAGTTACATTTTTTGGCATTTGATGGCAATTAAACTGCAATTCCGCCAATCGTGCCTGTATTATTGCCTATCATGGTTCGGGACAGACGCCTTGGTACGGAGCCGGTACCGGATCTCATGATATTTTTCCGGGACATCAAATACGACCCAAGGAACCATAACCAACGCTTCGAAATGATCAAGTTTAATTTTTTGGCATTTTATAGTAATTAAACCGAAATTCCGCTAGTCGTGCCTGTATTATCGCTTGCCATGGTCCAGGCTGGACGTCTTGGTATGAAGCTGGTACTGGATCGCATGATATTTGTCCAAGACATCAAATACAACCCAAGGAACCATGACCAGTGCTTCGAAATGATCAAGTTACATTTTTTGGCATTTTATGGTAATTAAACTAGAATTCTGCCAGTCGTGCCTGTATTATCGTCTGTATTATCGCCTGCCATGGACCAGGACGGACTCCTTGGTACGGAGCCGGTACCGGATCACATGATATTTGTACGGGACATCAAATACGACCCAAGGAAAAATAACCAATGCTTCGAAAAGATCAAGTTACATTTTTTGGCATTTTATGGCAACTAAACTAGAATTCCGCCAGTCGTGCCTGTATTATCGCCTGCCATGGTCCAGGATGGACGTCTTGGTTCGAAGATGGTACCGAATCACATGATATTTGTACGAGACATCAAATAGGACCCAAGGAAGAAAAAGATAATACAGGCACGACTGGCGGAATTCCATACTAATTGCCATAGAATGACAAAAAATGTAACTTAATCATTTCGAAGCACGGGTGATGGTTCCTTGGGTCGTATTTGATGTCTCGGACAAATATCATGTGATCCGGTACCGGCTCCGTACCAAGGTACCCGGCCTGGACCATGGCAGGCGATAATACAGGCACGACTGGCGGAATTCCAATTTAATTGCCATTAAATGCCAAAAAATGTAACCTGATCATTTCGAAGCCTTGGTTATGGTTCCTTGGGTCGTATTTTCTGTCCGGGACAAATATTATGCGATCCGGTACCGGTTCCGTACCAATTTGTCCGGCCTGGACCATGGCAGGCGATAATACAGGCATGACTGGCGGAATTCCAATTTAATTGCCATAAAATGCCAAAAAATGTAACTTGATCATTTCGAAGCCTTGGTTATGGTTCCTCGGGTCGTATTTGCTGTCCGGGACAAATATCATGTGATCCGGTACCGGCTCCATACCAAGGTGTCTGGCCTGGACCATGGAAGGCGAAAATACAAGCATGACTGGCGGAATTCCAATTTAATTTCATTAAAATGCCAAAAAATGTAACTTGATCATTTCGAAGTGTTGGTTTTTGTTTCTTGGGTCCTATTTTATGTCCCGTAAAAATATCATGTAATCCGGTACCGGCTTTGTACCAAGGAGTCCGACCTGGACCATGGCAGGCGATAATACATGCACGACTTGCGGAATTCCAGTTTAATTGCCATAAAATGAAAAAAAATGTAACTTAATCATTTAGAAGCACTGGTGATGGTTCCTTGGGTCGTATTTGATGTGTCGGACAAATATCATATGATCCGGTACCGGCTCCGTACCAAGGTATCCGGCCTAGACCATGGCAGGCGATAATACATGCACGACTGGAGAAATTCCAATTTAATCACCATAAAATGCCAAAAAATGTAACTTGATCATTTCAAAGACTTGGTTATGGTTCCTTGGGTCGTATTTTCTCTCCGGGACAAATATCATGCGATCCGGTACCGGCTCCGAACCAAGGTGTTCGGCTTGGACCATGGCAGGCGATAATACAGGCATCATTGGCGGAATTCCAATTTAATTTCCATAAAATGCCAAAAAATGTAACTTGATCATTTTGAAGTGTTTGTTCTTGTTACTTGGGTCCTATTTGATGTCCCGTACAAATATCATGTGATCCGGTACCGGCTCCGTACCAAGGAGTCCTGCCTGGACCATGGCAGGCGATAATACTGGCACGACTGGCAAAATTTCGATTTAATTACTATAAAATGCAAAAGAATGAAACTTAATCATTGCGATGCGTTGTTTATGGTTCCTTGGGTCGTATTTGATGTCCCGAAAAAATATCATGAGATCCGGTACCGGCCCCGTACCAAGGCGTCTGGCCTGAATCATGGTAGGCAATTATACAGGCACAACTGACGGAATTCTAGTTTAATTACTATAAAATGCCAAAAAATGAAACTTGATCATTTCGAAGCTTTAGTTATGGTTCCTTGGGTCCTATTTATTGTCCCAGAAAATATCTTGCAATCCGGTACCGGATCCGTACCAAAGCGTCCGGCCTGGACCATGGCAGGCGATAATACAGGCACGATTTCAAGTTTAATTGCCATAAAATGCAAAAAAAAAGTACTTGATCATTTCGAAGCGTTGGTTATGTTTCCTTGGGTTATATTTGATATCCCGGACAAATATCATGCGATCTGGTACATGCTCCGTACCAAGGCGTCCGGCCTGGACCTTGGCAGGCGATAATATAGGACGTTTGGAGGAATTCCAGTTTAATTGCCATAAAATGCCAAAAAATGTAACTTGATCATTTAGAAGCATTGGTTATGGTCCCTTGGGTCGTATTTGATATCCCGTACAAATATCATGAGATCCGGTACCGGCTCCGTACCAAGGCGTCCGACCTGGACCATAGCAGGCGATAAAACAGACACGACTGGCGGAATTCCAGTTTAATTGCCATAAAATTCCAAAAAATGTAACTTGATCATTTTGAAGCAATGATTATGGTTCCTTGGGTCGTATTTGATGTCTCGGATAAATATCATGTGATCCGGTACCGACTCCATACCAAGACGTCCAGCCTGGACCAGGGCAGGCGATAATACAGACACGACTGGCGTAAATTCAGTTTAATTACTATAAAATGCCAGAAAATGAAACTTGATCATTTCGAAGCATTGGTTATGGTTCCTTGGGTCATATTCAATCTCCCGGAAAAATATCATGAGATCCGGTACCGGCTCTGAACCAAGGCGTCTCGCCTGAACCATGGTAGTTAATAATATAGGCACGACTGGCGGAATTCCAGTTTAATTGCCCTAAAATGCAAAGAAATGTGACTTGATCATTTTGAAGCGTTGTTTATGGTTCCTTGGATCGTATTTGATGTCCCGGATAAATTTCATGTGATCCTGTACCGGATCCGTACCAAAGCGTCCGGCCTGGACCATGGCAGGCGATAATACAGGCACGACTGGCGGAATTCAAGTTTAATTGCCATAAAATGCAAACAAAAATTACTTGATCATTTTGAAGTGTTGGTTATGGTTCCTTGGGTCATATTTGATATCCCGGGAAAATATCATGCGATCCGGTACATGCTCCGTACCAAGGCGTCCGACCTGGACCGTGGCAGGCGATAATATAGGACGTCTGGTGGAATTCCAGTTTAATTGCCATAAAATGCCAAAAAATGTAACTTGATCATTTCGAAGCATTGGTTATGGTCCCTTGGGTCGTGTTTGATATCCCGTACAAATATCATGAGATCCGGTACCGGCTCCGTACCAAGGCGTCCCACCTGGACCATAGCAGGCGATAATACAGGCACGACTGGCGGAATTCCAGTTTAATTGCCATAAAATGCCAAAAAATGTAACTTGATCATTTCGAAGCATTGGTTATGGTTCCTTGGGTCGTATTTGATGTCTCGGATAAATATCATGCGATCCGGTACCGACTCCATACCAAGACGTCCAGCCTGGACCATGGCAGGCGATAATACAGGCACGACTGGCGTAAATTTGGTTTAATTACTATAAAATGCCAAAAAATGAAACTTGATCATTTCGAAGCATTGGTTATGGTTCCTTGGGTCGTATTTGATGTCCCGGAAAAATATCATGAGATCTGGTACCGGCTCCGTACCAAGGCGTCTCGCCTGAACCATGGTAGTTAATAATATAGGCACGACTGGTGGAATTCCAGTTTAATTACCATAAAATTCCAAAAAATATAACTTGATCATTTTGAAGCGTTGGTTATGGTTCCTTGGGTCATATTTGATGTCCCGGAAAAATATAAAGTGATCCGGTATTGGCTTCGTATTAAGGCGTCCGGCCTGAACTATGGCAGACAATAATATAGGCACGACTGGCGGAATTCAAGTTTAATTGCCATAGAAGGCCAAAAAATGTAACTTGATCATTTTGAAGCGTTGGTTATGGTTGGGTCGTATTTGCTGTCCCGAACAAATATCATGCGATCCGATATCGGCACCGTACCAAGACTTCTGGCCTGGACCATGGAAGACGATAATGCAGGCACGGCTGGGAGAATTCCAATTTAATTGCCACAAAATGCTAAAAAATGTAACTTCAACATTTCGAAGCGTTGGTTATGGTTCCTTGGGTCTTATTTGATGTCCCGCAGAAATATCATGCGATCGAATATCGGCTCAGTACCAAAGCGTCCGGCCTGGACCATGGCAGGCGATAATACAGGCACGACTGGCGGAATTCTAGTTTAATTGCCATAAAATGCCAAAAAATTTAACTTGATCTTTTCGAAGCATTGGTTATGGTTCCTTGGGTCGTATTTGATGTCCTGGACAAGTATCATGCTATCTAGTACCGGCTCCGTACCAAGGCGTCCGGCCTGGACTATGGCACGCGATAATACAAGCACGACTAGCGAAATTCCAGTTTCATTGTCATAAAATGCTGAAAAATGTAAATTGATCATTTTGAAGCATTGGTTATGGTTCCTAAGGACGTATTTGATGTCCCGGACAAATATCATGTGATCCGGCACCATCTCCATACCAAGGTATCCGGCCTGGACCATGGCAGGCGATAATACAGGCACGACTGGCGGAATTCCAATTTAATTGCCATAAAATGTCAAAAAATGTAACTTGATCATTTCGAAGCCTTAGTTATGGTTCCTTGGGTCGTATTTGCAGTCCGAGACAAATATCATCCGATCCGGTACCGGCTCCGTACAAGGGTGTCCGGCCTGGACCATGGCAGGCGATAATACTGGCATGACTGGTGGAATTCCAATTCAATTTCCATAAAATGCTAAAAAATGTAACTTGATCATTTCGAAGCATTGGTTATTGTTCCTTGGGTCCTATTTGATGTCCCGTACAAATACCATGTGATCCGGTACCGGCTCTATACGAAGGAATCCGGCCTGGACCACGGCAGGCGATAATACAGGCACGACTGGCGGAATTCCAGTTTAATTGCCATAAAATGCCATAAAATTTAACTTGATCATTTCGAAGCACTGGTTAGGGTTACTTGGCTCATATTTGATGTCTCGGACAAATATCATGCGATTCGGTACCGGCTCCATACCATGACATCCAGCCTAGACCATGGCAGGCAATAATACAGGCACGACTGGTGGAATTTCGGTTTAATTACTACAAAATGCCAAAAAATGAAAGTTAATCATTTCGAAGCGCTGGTTATGGTTCCTTGGGTCGTATTTGATGTACCAGAAAAATATCATGAGATCCGGTACCGGCTCCGTACCAATGCATTTGGCCTGAATCATGGTAGGCAATAATACAGGCACGACTGACGGAATTCCAGTTTAATTACCACAAAATGTCAAAAAATGTAATTTGATCATTTCGAAGCGTTGGTTATGGTTCCTTGGGTCGTATTTTCTGTCCCGGACATATATCATGCGATCCGATACCGGTTCCGTACCAAGGCGTCCTGCCTGGACCATGGCAGGCGATAATACAGGCACGATTGGCGGAATTCCATTTTAATTGCCATAAAATGCCAAAAAATGTAACTTGATCATTTCAAAGCGTTAGTTGTGGTTCCTTGGGTCGTATTTGATGCCCGGATAAATATCATGCATTCAGGTACCGGCTCCGTACCAAGGCGTCTGACCTGGACCATGGCAGGAGATAATACAGGCACGACTGGCAGAATTCCAGTTTAATTGCCAGAAAATGCCAAAAATGTAACTTGATCATTTCGAAGCGTGTGTTATGGTTACTTGGGTCATATTTAATGTCCCCGACAAATATCATGCTATCCGGTACCGGTTCCGTACCAAGGCGTCCGGCCTGGACCATGGAAGATGATAATACAAGCACGACTGGCGGAATTCCAGTTTAATTGCCATAAAAGGCCAAAAAATGTGACTTGATCATTTCGAAGCGTTGGTTGTGGTTCCTTGGGTTGTATTTGATGTCCGAGTAAAATATTATGCGATCTGGTACTAGCTCCGTACCAAGGCGTCCGGTCTGGACCTTGGTAGGCTATAATACAGGCATGACTGGCCAAATTCTAGTTCAATTGCCATAAAATGCCAAAAAATGTAAATGATCATTTCGAAACATTGGTTATGGTTCCTTGGGTCATATTTGATGTCCCGGAAAAATATAATGTGATCCGGTACCGGCTCCATACCAAGGCGTCCAGCCTGGACTATGGCAGGCGATAATGCATGCACGACTAGCGGAATTCCAGTGTAATTTCCATAAAATGCCAAAACATCTAACATGATTATTTCGAAGCGTTGGTTATGGTTCCTTGGGTTGTATTTGATGTCTCGGACAAATATCATGCTATCCGGTACCGGCTCCATACCAAGGCGTCCGGCCTAGACCATGTCAGGCGATAATATAAGCACGATTGGGGGAATTCCAGTTTAATTGCCATAAAATGGCAAAAAATGTAACTTGATCATTTTGAAGCGTGTGTTATGGTTCCTTGGGTTGTATTAAATGTCCCGAACAAATATCATGCTATCAGATACCGGCTCCGTACCAAGGCGTCCGGCCTGGACCATGGCAGGCGATAATACTGGAACGATTGATGGACTTCTAGTTTAATTGCCATAAAATCCAAAAATGTGACTTGATCATTTTGAAGCATTGGTTGTGGTTCCTTGGGTTGTATTTGCTGTCCCGGAAAAATATCATGACATCCAGTACCGGGTCCGTACCAAGGCGTCCGGCCTGGACCATGGCAGGCGATAATACATGCTCGACTAGCGGAATTCCAGTTAAATTACCATAAAATGCCGAAAAATGTAACTTGATCATTTCGAAGCGTTGGTTATGGTTCCTTGGATCATATTTGATGTCTCGGACAAATATCGTGCGATCCGGTACCAGCTCCATACCAAGGCGTCCAGCCTGGACCATGGCAAGCGATAATACATGCACGACTGGCGGAATTCCAGCTTAATTGCCATAAAATGCCAAAAAATATAACTTGGTCATTTTAAAGCATTGGTTATTGTTCCTTGGGTCGTATTTGATGTCCCGAACAAATATCATGCTATCCGATATCGGCTCCGTATCAAGGCGTCCGGCCTAGACCATGGCAGGTGATAATACATGCACGATTGGGGGAATTCCAGTTTAATTGCCATAAAATGCCAAAAATGTAACTTGATCATTTTGAAATGTTGGTTATGGTTCCTTGGGTCGTATTTGAAGTCCCAGACAAATATCATGCGATACGGTACCGGCTCCATACCAAGGCGTCCAACCTGGACCATGGCAGGCGATAATACAGGCACGACTGGCGGAATTCCAGTTTAATTTCCATAAAATGCCCAAAAATGTAACTTGATAATTTTGAAGCGTTATTTATGGTTCCTTCGGTATTATTTGATGTGCCGGATAAATATAAGGTTATCCGGTACCAGCTCCGTACCAAGGCGTCCCGCCTGGACCATGGCAGGCGATAATACAGGCACGACTGGCGGTATCCAGTTTCATTGTCATAAAATTCCAAAAAAAGTAACTTGATCATTTCGAAACGTTGGTTATGGTTCCTAAGGTTGTATTTGATGTCCCGGAAAAATATCATGTGATCCGGTACCGCCTCCATACCATGGCCTCCGGTCTGGACCATGGCAGGGGATAATACAGGCACGATTGGCGGAATTCCAGCTTAATTGCCATAAAATGCCAAAAATTGTAACTTGATCATTTAGAAGCGTTGGTTGTGGTTCCTTGGGTCGTATTTGATGTCCAGTAAAAAAAATCATGCGATCCGGTACCGGCTTCGTACCAAGGCGTCTGGCCTGGACCACGGCAGGCGATAATACAGGCACGACTGGCAGAATTCTAGTTTAATTATCATAAAATGCCAAAAAATGTAACTTCATCATTTCGAAGCGCTAGTTATGGTTCCTTTGGTTGTATTTGATGTCCCGGTAAAATGTCATATGATCCGGTACCGGCTCTGCACAAGGCGTCCGACCTGGACCACGGCAGGCGATAATACAGGCACGACTGGAGGAATTCCAGTTTCATTGCCAAAAAATGTAACTTGACTATTTCGAAGCGTTGGTTATGGTTCCTAAGGTCGAATTTGTTATTCCGGAAAAATATCATGTGATCTAGTACCGGCTCCGTTGCGAGGCGTCCGCCCTGGACCATGGAAGACGATAATACAGGCACGACTGGCGGAATTCCAGTTTAATTGCCATAAAATGCCAAAAAATGTAACTTGATCATTTCGAAGCACTAGTTATGGTTCCTTGGGTCTTATTTGATGTCTCGGACAAATATCATACGATCCGGTACCGTCTCCATACCAAGACGTCCAGCCTGGACCATGGAAGGCGATAATACAAGCATGACTGGTGGAATTTCGGTTTAATTACTATAAAATGCTAAAATATGTAACTTGATCATTTCGAAGCGTTAGTTATGGTCCCTTGGGTCGTATTTGATGTCCCGAAAAAATATCATGCGATCCGGTACCGGCTACGTGCCAAGGCGTCCGGTCTCGACCATGGCAGGCGATAATATAGGCACGACTGGCGGAATTCCAGTTTAATTGCAATAAAAGGACAAAAAATGTAACTTGATCATTTCGGAGCGTTGGTTGTTGTTCCTTGGGTCGTATTTGATGTCCTTTACAAATATCATGTGATCCGGTACCAGCTCCGTACCAAGGAGTCCGGCCTGGACCATGGCAGGCGATAATACATGCACGACTGGCGGAATTCCAGTTTAATTGCCATAAAATGCAAAAAAATGTAACTTGATCATTTCGAAGCACTGGTTATGGTTCCTTGGGTCGTATTTGATGTCTCGGACAAATATCATGCGATTCGTTACCGGCTTCATACCAAGGCGTCCAGCCTGGACCATGGCAGGCGATAATACAGGCACGACTTGCGGAATTTTGGTTTAATTACATAATATGCCAAAAAATGTAACTTGATCATTTCGAAGCATTGGTTATGGTTCATTGGGTCGTATTTGATATCCCGAAAAAATATCATGAGATCTCTTACCGACTTCGTACCAAGGCGTCTGGCCTGAACCATGGTAGGCAATAATACAGGCACGACTGGCGGAATTCCAGTTTAATTATCATAAAATGCCAAAAAAATATAATTTGATCGTTTCGAAGGGTTGGTTATGGTTCCTTCGGTCGTATTTGCTTTCCCGGAAAAATATCATGTGATCCGGAACCGGCTCCGTACCAAGGCGTCTGACCTAGACCAAGGCAGGCGATAGTACAAGCACGACCGGCGAAATTCCAGTTTAATATCCATAAAATGCAGAAAAATGTAACTTGATAATTTTGAAGCATTGGTTATGGTTCCTAAGGTAGTATTTGATGTCCCGGAGAAATATCAAGCGTTCCGATACCGGCTTCGTACCAAAGCGTCCGGCATGCACCATGGCAAGCGATAATACAGGCACGACTGGCGGAATTCCAAATTAATATCCATAAAATTCAAAAAAATGTAACTTGATCATTTTGAAGCCTTGGTTATGGTTCCTTGGGTCGTATTTGATGTCCCAGACAAATATCATGCTATCTGGTACCAGCTTCGTACCAAGGCATCTGGCCTAGACCATGGAAGGCGATAATACAGGCACGATTGGCCAAATTCCAGTTTCATTGCCAAAAATTGTAACTTGATCTTTTCGAAGCGTTGGTTATGGTTCCTAAGGTCGTATTTGATGTCACAAACAAATATCATGCGATTCGGTACATGCTCCATACCGAGGCGTCCGGCCAGGACCATGGCAGGCGATAATACAAGCACGACTGGAAGAATTCCAGTTTAATTGCCATAAAATGCCAAAAATGTAACTTGATCATTTC
>MDKI01276446.1:0-10777 GCA_005239505.1 Nicotiana paniculata
ATTTGATTTCCCGGACAAATATCATGCGATTCGATACCGGCTACGTACCAAGGCGTCCGGCCTAGACCATAGAAGGCGATAACGCTGGCACGACTTTGATTTCCCGGAAAATTATCATGCGATTATGGTTCCTTCGGTCATATTTAATGTCCCGAAAAAATATCATGCGACCCGATACCGGCGCCGTACCAAGGCGTCCGGCCTGGACCACGGATGGCGATAATACATGCACGACTGGCGGAATTCCATTTTAATTGCCATAAAATGCCATAAAATGTAACCTGATCATTGATTTGCGTGTGTTATGGTTCCTTGGGTCATATTTGATGTCCTGGAAAAATATCATGCGATCCGGTATCAGCTTCGTACCAAGGCGTCCGGCCTGGACCATGGCAGGCGATAATACACGCACGATTGGCCGAATTCCAGTTTAATTGCCATAAAATGCCAAAAAATATTACTTGATCATTTCGAAGCGTATGTTATGGTTCCTTGGGTCATATTTAATGTACCGGAAAAATATCATGCGACCCGGTACCGGCTTCGTACCAAGGCGTCCGACCTGGACCATTGCAGGCGAAATAACAGGCCTGATTGGCAGAATTCCACTATAATTGCCGTAAAATGCCAAAAAATATAATTTGATCATTTCGAAGCATTGGTTATGGTTCCTTGGGTCATATTTCATATCCCGGACAATATCATACGACACGGTACCGGCTCCGTACCAAGGCGTCCGGCCTGTACCATGGCAGACGATAATAAAAGGCACGACTATCAAAATTCTAGTTTAATTTCCATAAAATGCCAAAAATATGTAACTTGATCATTTCAGAGCGTTGGTTATGGTTCTGTGTGTCGTATTTGATGTCCTGGAGAAATATCATGCGATCTGGTACCGGCTACGTACCACGGCGTCCGGCTTGGACCATGGCAGGTGATAATACAGGCACGACTGGCGGATATCCAGTTTAATTGCCAAAAAATGCCAAAAGATAAAATTTTATCATTTCGAAGCATTGGTTATGGTTCCTTGGGTCGTATTTGATGTCCCGGAGAAATATCATGTGATTCGGTACCGGCTCCGTACCAAGGCATCCGACCTGGACTATGGCAGGCAATAATACAGGCGCGGCTGGCGGAATTCTTGTTTAATTGCCATAAAATTCTAATAAATGTAACTAGATCATTTCGAAGCATTGGTTATGAATCATTGGGTTGTATTTGATTTCCCGGACAAATATCATGTGATTCGGTACCGGCTACGTACCAAGGCGTCCGGCCTAGACCATAGAAGGCGATAATGCTGGCACGACTTGGCGGAATTCTAGTTTAATTTCCATAAAATGCGAAAAAATGTAAGTTGATCCTTTCGAAAAGTTGGTTATAGTTTCTTGGGTTGTATTTGATGTCCCGGAAAAATATCATGCAATCCGGTACTAGATCCATACCAAGGCATCCGGCGTGGACCATGGATGGCGATAATACAGGCACGACTGGCTGAATTCCTTTTTAATAGCCATAAAATGCCAAAAAATGTAATGTTAATCATTTCGTAGCATTGGTTATGGTTCCTTGAGTCATATTTGATGTCCCGAACAAATATCATGCGATCCGGTATTGGCTCCGTACCAAGGCGTCCGGACTGGACCATTGCGACGATAATACATGAACGACTGGCGGAATTCCAGTTTAATTTCCACAAAATGCCAAATAATGTAACTTGATCATTTTGAAGCATTGGTTAATTTTCCTTGGGTCGTATTTGATGTCCCAGACAAATATCATGAGATCCGATACCGGCTCCGTACCACGGCGTCCGGCCTGGACCATGGCAGGCGATAATACAGGCACGACTGGCGGAATTCCAGTTTAATTGCCATAAAATTCCAAAAAATGTAACTTGATCATTTTGAAGTGTTGTTTATGGTTCCTTGGTTCGAATTTTATGTCTCGATAAATATCATGAGATTTGGTACCGGCTCCGTACCACGGAGTCTGACCTGGACCACGGCGGGCGATAATACAGGCATGACTGGCGAAATTCAAGTATAATTTCCATAAAATGCAAAAAAATATAACTTGATCATTTTGAAGCATTGGTTATGGTTCCTTGGGTCATATTTGATGTCCCGAACAAATACCATGCAACCCAGTACCGGCTCCGTACCAAGGGGTCCGGCCTGGACCATGGCAGGAGATAATACAGGCACGACTGGTGGAATTCCAGTTTAGTTGCCATAAAATGCCAAAAAATGTAACTTGATCATTTCAAAGCATTGGTTATGGTTCCTTGGGTCGTATTTGACGTTCCGGAGAAATATCATGTGATCTGGTACAGGGTCCGTACCAAGGCGTCCGGCCTGGACTATAGCAGGCGATAATATGCACGCCTGACGGAATTCCAATTTAAATGCCATAAAATGCCAAAAATGTAATTTAATCATTTTGAAGCGTTAGTTATTGTTCCTTGGGTCGTATTTGATGTACCATAGAAATATCAAGTGATCCGGTGCCGGATCCTTACCAAGACGTCCGGTTTGGACCATGGCAGGCGATAATAAAGGCACGACTGGCGTAATTCCAGTTTAATTGCCATAAAATTCCAAAAAATATAACTTGATCCTTTCGAAAAGTTGGTTATGGTTTCTTGGGTTGTATTTGTTCGGAACAAATATAATGTGATTCGGTTCCGGATCCGTACCAAGGCGTCTGACCTGGACCATGGATGATGATAATATAGGCACGACTGGCTAACTTCCAGTTTAATTTCCATAAAATGCCAAAAATGTAACTTGATCATCTCGTAGCATTGATCATGGTTCCTTGTGTCATATTGTCCCGGACAAATATCATGCAATCCGATACAGGTTCCGTACGAAGGCGTCCGGCCTGGACCATGGCAGGCGATAATACAGGCAAGACTGGCGAAATTCGAATTTAATTGCCATAAAATGCCAAAAAATGTAACTTGATCATTTCGAACCGTTGGTGATGGTTCCTTGGGTCGTATTTGATGTCCCGGAGAAATATCATGGGATCCGGTACCGGCTCCATACCAAGGCGTCCGACCTGGACCATGGCAGGCGATAATACAGGCACGATTGGCGGAATTCAAGTTTAATTGCCACAAATTGCCAAAAAATGTAACTTGATCATTTAGATGTGTTGGTTATGGTTCTTTGTGTCGCTTTTAATGTCCCGGACAAATATCATGCAATCCAGTACCGACTCCATACCAAGGCGTCCGGACTGGACCATGGCAGGCGATAATACATACACGACTCACAGAATTCGAGTTTAATTGCCATAAAATGCCAAATAATCTAAGTTGATCATTTCGAAACATTGGTTATGGTTCCTTGGGTCGTATTTGATGTCCCTGGGAAATATCATGTGATCCGGTACCGGCTCCATACCAAGGCGTCCGGACTGGACCATGGCAGGCGATAATACATACACGACTCACAGAATTCGAGTTTAATTGCCATAAAATGCCAAATAATCTAACTTGATCATTTCGAAACATTGGTTATGGTTCCTTGGGTCGTATTTGATGTCCCTGGGAAATATCATGTGATCCGGTACCGGCTCCTTACCAAGGCATCCTTCCTGGACCATGGCAGGCGATAATATAGGCCTGACTAGAGAAATTCCAGTTTAATTGCCATAAAATGACAAAAAATGTAAATTTATCATTTCGAAGTGTTGGTTATGGTTCCTGGTGTCGTATTTGATGTCTCGGACAAATATCATGAGATTTGGTCCCGGCTCCGTACCGAGGAGTCCGACCTGGACCATAGCAGGCGATAATACATGCATGACTGGCGAAATTCAAGTTTAATTGTCATAAAATTCAAAAAAATTTAACTTGATCAATTCGAAGCAATGGTTATGGTTCCTTGGGTAGTATTTTATGTCTCGGACCAATATCATGTGATTCGGTACCGGCTCCATACCAAGGCGTCCGGCCTGTAACATGGCAGGCGATAATACAGGCACGACTTGGCGGAATTCCAGTATAATTGCCATAAAATTCAAAAAAATGTAACTTGATCCTTTCGAAGAGTAGGTTATGTTTTCTTGGGTTGTATTTGATGTCCCGGAAAAATATCATGCGGTCCGGCACCCGCCCCGTACCAAGGTATCTCGCCTGGACCATGGCAGGCGATAATACAGGCACGACTGGCAGAATTCCAATTTAATAGCCATAAATTGCAAAAAATGTAACTTGATCATTTCTAAGCATTGTGGTTCCTTGGGTCGTATTTGATGTCCTGGAGAAATATCATGCAATCCAGTACCGGCTCCATACCAAGGCGTCCAACTTGGACCATGGCAGGCGATAATAAATGCACGACTGGCGGAATTCCAGTTTAATTGCCATAAAATGCCAAAAAATGTAACTTGATCCTTTCGAAGAGTAGGTTATGTTTTCTTGGGTCGTATTTAATGTCCTGGAGAAATTTCATTGTATCCGGTACCGGCTCCGTACCAAGGCGTCCGGCCTGGACTATGACAGACGATAATACAGGCACGGCTGGCAGAATTCCAGTTTAATTGCCATAAAATTCCAAAAAACTTAACTTGATCATTTCGGAGCGTTGGTTAAGAATCCATGGGTTGTATTTGATGTCCCGAAAAAATATCATGCGATTCGGTACCGGCTAGGTACCAAGGCGTCCGGCCTGGACCATGGATGGCGATAATACAGGCACGACTGGCTGAATTCCAGTTTAATTGCCATAAAATGCCAAAAAATGTAACTTGATCCTTTTGAAGAGTTGGTTATAGTTTCTTGGGTTGTATTTGATGTCCCGGATAAAAATCATGCGATCCGATACTGGATTCTTACCAAGGCGTCCGGCCTGGACCATGGATGGCGATAATACAGGCACGACTGGCTGAATTCCAGTTTAATTGCCATAAAATGCCAAAAAATGTAACTTGATCCTTTTGAAGAGTTGGTTATAGTTTCTTGGGTTGTATTTGATGTCCCGGACAAATATCATGCGATCCGGTAGCGGCTCTGTACCAAGGCGTCCGGCCTGGACCATGGCAGGCGATAATATAGGCACGACTTTCGGAATTTCAACTTAATTGCCATAAAATGCCAAAATATATAACTTGATCATTTCGAAGCGTTGGTTATGGTTCCTCGGGTCGTATTTGATGTCCCGGAGATATATCATGTGATCTAGTACTGGGTCCATACCAAGGCGTCCGGCCTGGACCATGGATGGCGATAATACAGGCACGACTGCCGGAATTCTAGTTTAATAGACATAAAATGCCAAAAAAATGTAACTTGATCATTTCGTAGCGTTGGTTATGGTTCCTTGGGTCGTATTTGATGTCCCTGACAAATATCATGCTATCCGATACCGACTCCGTACCAAGGCGTCCAGTCTGGACTATGGTAGGCGATAAAAATAGGCACGATTGGCGGAATTGCAGTTTAATTGCCATAAAATGCCAAAAAATGTGACTTGATCATTTCGAAATGTTGGTTATGGTTCCTTGGGTAGTATTTGATGTCCCGCACAAATATCATGCGACCCGGTACCGTCTCTGTACCAAGGCGTCAGGCCTGGACCATGGCAGGCGATAATACATACACGACTTGGCGGAATTCCAATATAATTGCCATAAAATTCAAAAAAATGTAACTTGTTCCTTTCGAAGAGTTGGTTATGAATTATTGGGTTGTATTTGATGTCCCCGAAAAATATCATGCGGTCTGGCACCGGCTCCGTACCAAGGTATCTCGCCTGGACCATGGCATGCGATAATACATGCACGACTGGCAGAATTCCAATTTAATAGCCATAAAATGCCAAAAAATGTAACTTGATCATTTCCAAGCGTTGTGGTTCCTTGGGTCATATTTGATGTCCCGGAGAAATATCATGCAATCCGGTACCGGCTCCATACCAAGGCGTCCGACTTGGACCATGGCAGGCGATAAAACATGCAGGACTGGCGAAATTCCAGTTTAATTGCCAGAAAATGCCAAAAAATGTAATTTGATCATTTCGAAGTGTTGGTTTTTGTTCCTTGGGTCGTATTTGATGTCCTGGAGAAATTTCATGCTATCCGGTACCGGCTCCGACCAAGGGCGTCCGGCCTGGACTATGGCAGGCGATAATACAGGCACGACTGGCGGAATACCAGTTTAATTGCCATAAAATTCCAAAAAATGTAACTTGATCATTTCGGAGCGTTGGTTAAGAATCCTTGGGTTGTATTTGATGTCCCGAAAAAATATCATGCGATTCTGTACCGGCTAGGTACCAAGGCGTCCGGCCTGGACCATGGAAGGCGATAATGCAGGCACGACTTGGAAGAATTCTAGTTTAATTGCCATAAAATGCCAAAAAATGTAACTTGATCCTTTTAAAGAGTTGGTTATCGTTTCTTGGGTTGTATTTGATGTCCTGGATAAATATCATGCGATCCGGTACCAGATCCTTACCAAGGCATCCGGTCGGGACCATGTATGGCGATAATACAGGCACGACTGGCTGAATTCCAGTTTAATTGCCATAAAATGCCAAAATATGTAACTTGATCATTTCGAAGTGTTGGTTATGGTTCCTTAGGTCGTATTTGATGCCCCGGAGAAATATCATGCAATCCGGTACCATCTCCGTACCAAGGCATCCAGCATGGACCATGGCAGGCGATAATATAGGCAAGACTGGCGAAATTCGAATTTAATTGCCATAAAATTCGAATTTGATATCCCGAAAAAATATCGTGCGATCCAGTACTGGGTCCATACCAAGGCGTCCGGCCTGGACCATGGATGGCGATAATCAGGCACGACTGCCGGAATTCTAGTTTAATAGCCATAAAATTCCAGAAATTGTAACTTGATTATTTTGTAGCGTTGGTTATGGTTCCTTGGGTCGTATTTGATGTCCCTGACAAATATCATGCTATCCAGTACCGACTCCATACCAAGGTGTCTACTCTGGACCATGGTAGGCGATAATACAGGCACGACTGGCAGAATTGCAGTTTAATTGCCATAAAATGCCAAAAAATGTAATTTGATTATTTCGAAATGTTGCTTATGGTTCCTTGGGTCGTATTTGATGTCCCGGAGAAATATCATGCGATCTAGTACCAGCTCCTTACCAAGGCGTCCGGCATGGACTACGACAGGCGATAATACAGGCACGGCTGGCGGAATTTCCGTTTAATTGCCATAAAATTCCAAAAAATGTAACTTGATCATTTCGAGGCAATGGTTATGGTTCCTTGGGTCGTATTTGATGTCCCGGAAAAATATCATGTGATTCGGTACCGGCTAGGTACCAAGGCGTCCGACCTGGAACATGGCAGGCGATAATACAGGCACGACTTGTAGATTTCCAGTTTAATTGCCAAAAATGCAAACAAATGTAACTTGATCATTTCGAAGTGTTGGTTATGGTTCCTTGGGTTGTATTTAATTTAACTGACATATATCATGCTATCCGGTACCGGCTCCGTACCAAGGCATCCGACTTGGACCATGGCAGGCGATAATACAGGCACGACTGGCAGAATTCCAATTTAATATCCATAAAATGCCAAAAAATGTAACTTGATCATTTCCAAGCGTTGTTTATGGTTCCTTGGGTCGTATTTGATGTCCTATAGAAATATCATGCTATCCGGTACTGGCTCCGTACCAATGTGTCTGGCTTGGACCATGGTAGGCGATAATACAGGCACGACTGGCGGAATTCCAGTTTAATTTCCATAAAATGCCAAAAAATATAACTTGATCATTTCAAAGCGTTGGTTACGATTCCTTGGGTCATATTTGATTTCCCGGTCAATTATCATGTGATCCGGTACTGGCTTCATACCAAGGCGTCCGGCCTGGACCACGGACGGCGATAATACATGAACGACTGGCGGAATTCCAGTTTAATCTCCATAAAATGCCAAAAAATGTAACTTGATCATTTAGAAGCGTTGGTTATAGTTCCTTGGGTCGTGTTTGCTGTCTCAGAGAAATATCATGCAATCCGGTACCGGCTCCATACGAAGGCATTCGACCTGGACCATTATAGGCGATAATATAGGCACGACTAGCAGAATTCCAGTTTAATTGCCATAAAATGCCAAAAAAAATGTAACTTGATCCTTTCGAAGAGTTGGTTATGGTTCCTTGGTTTGTATTTGATGTCCCATAAAAATATCATGCGATCCGGTACCTGCTCCATACCAAGGCGTCCGGCCTGGACCACGGATGGCGATAATACATGAACGACTGGCGGAATTCCAGTTTAATTGCCATAAAATGCCAAAAAATATAACTTGATCATTTCGTAGCGTTAGTTATGGTTCCTTGGGTCATATATTATTTCCTGGACAAATATCATGCGATCCGGTACTAGCTCCATACAAGGGCGTCCGGCCTGGACCATGGCAGACGATAATACACACACGACTTGAAGAATTCCAGT
This sequence comes from Nicotiana paniculata, assembly GCA_005239505.1. Lineage (NCBI taxonomy): Eukaryota > Viridiplantae > Streptophyta > Magnoliopsida > Solanales > Solanaceae > Nicotiana > Nicotiana paniculata. The sequence goes on from MDKI01276446.1 coordinate 8,466, forward strand.
TTAATTGCCATAAAATGCCAAAAAATATAACTTGATCATTTAGAAGCGTATGTTATGGTTCCTTGGGTCATATTTAATGTCCTGAAAAAATGTCATGTGACCCGGTACCGGCTCCATACCAAGGCGTCCGGCCTGGACCATAGCAGGCGATAATACAGGCACGACTGGCAGAATTCCACTATAATTGCCGTAAAATGCCAAAAAATGTAACTTGATCATTTTGAAGCATTGGTTATGGTTCCTTGGGTCATATTTCATATCCCGGACAATATCATGCGACCCGGTACTGGCTACATACCACGGCGTCCAGCTTGGACATGGCAGGTGATAATACAGGCACGACTGGCGAAAATCCAGTTTAATTGCCATAAAATGCCAAAAGATGTAATTTGATCATTTCGAAGCGTTGGTTACGGTTCCTTGGGTCGTATTTCATGTCCTGGAGAAATATCATGTGATCCGATACAGGCTCCGTACCAAGGCGTCCGACCTGGACCATGGCAGGCGATAATACAGGCACGACTGGCGGAATCGCAGTTTAATTGCCATAAAATGTCAAAAAATGTAACCTGGTCATTTTGAAGCGTTGGTTATGGTTCCTTGGCTCGTATTTGATGTCCCGAACAAATATCATGATATCCGGTACCGGATCCATACCAAGGCGTCCGGCCTGGACCATGGTAGGCGATAATAGAGGCACAACTGGCGGAATTCCAGTTTAATTTCCATATTATGCCAAAAAATGTAACTTGATCATTTCGAAGTGTTGGTTATGTTTCCTTGGGTCGTATTTGATGTCCCGGACAAATATCATGCTATCCGGTACCGACTCCGTAGCAAGGCATCCGACCTGGACTATGGCAGGCAATAATACAGGCACGACTGGCGGAATTCCAGTTTAATTGCCATAAAATTCCAATAAATGTAACTTGATCATTTTGAAGCATTGGTTATGAATCCTTGGGTTGTATTTGATTTCCCGGACAAATAGCATGCGATTCGGTACCAGCTCCTTACCAAGGCGTCCAGCATGGACTATGACAGGCGATAGTATAGGCACGACTGGCGGAATTCCAGTTTAATTGCCATAAAATTCAAAAAAATGTAACTTGATCATTTCGAGGAAATTGTTATGTCTCCTTGGGTTGTATTTGATGTCCCGGAAAAATATCATATGATTCGGTACCGGCTAGGTACCAAGGCGTCCATCCTGGAACATGGCAGGCGATAATACAGGCACGACTTGTAAAATTCCAGTTTAATTGCCATAAAATGCCAAAAAATGTAACTTGATCATTTCGAAGTGTTGGTTATGGTTCCTTGGGTTTTATTTAATGTCCCTCACATATATCATGCTATCCGGTACCGGCTCCGTACCAAGGCATCCGACCTGGACCATGGCAGGCGATAATACATGCACGACTGGCAGAATTCCATTTTAATAGCCATAAAATGCCAAAAAATGTAACTTGATCATTTCCAAGCGTTGCTTATGGTTCCCTGGGTCGTATTTGATGTCCCGGAGAAATATCATGTGATTCAGTATCGGATCCATACCAAGGCGTCCGCCCTGGACCATGGCAGGCGATAATACAGGCACGACTAGCGGAATTCCAGTTTAATTGCCAAAAAATGTAATATGATCATTTCGAAGCGTTGGTTATGGTTCCTTGGGTCGTATTTGATGTACCGCAAAAATATCATGCTATCCGGTACCGGCTCCGTACCAAGGCATCCGACCTGGACTATGGCACGCAATAATACAGGCACGACTAGCGGAATTCCAGTTTAATTGCCATAAAATTCCAATAAATGTAACTTGATCATTTCGAAGCATTGGTTATGAATCCTTGGGTGTTATTTGATTTCCCGGACAAATATCATGCGATTCGGTACCAGCTCCTTACCAAGGCGTCCGGCATGGACTATGACAGGAGATAATACAGGCACGGCTTGCGGAATTCCAGTTTAATTGCCATAAAATTCAAAAAAATGAAACTTGATCATTTCGACGCAATGGTTATGGTTCCTTGGGTCGTATTTGATGTATCGGAAAAATATCATGTGATTCGGTACCGGCTAGGTACCAAGGCGTCCGTCCTGGAACATGGCAGGCGATAATACAGGCACGAGTGGCAGAATTCCAATTTAATAGCCATAAAATGTCAAAAAATATAACTTGATCATTTCCAAGTGTTGTTTATGGTTCCCTGGGTCGTATTTGATGTCCCGGAGAAATATCATGTGATATGTTGGTTGATTTCCTAATGCACACGCAAGTGTACGTGGTCGACAAGTAATATAGGATTTTA
>ML334066.1:0-12726 GCA_005239505.1 Nicotiana paniculata
TAGATAGTATTTCACTGTTAGCTACTCAGTAAAATAATTAAGAACAGAATTAAATAAACAACCAAAAATGATAAAATCAACTTCATCAAATTAAACTTCAAATATAACATTCATGTTTCACCCATGATCCTAGAATAATAGGGTTCTTAGCCACACATGTTCATACAATCATCAAAACTAATGTTTTCAAACATATATCAATGAGTACTAGAAAAGATATGGAAGAATTGATCAAATCCGTGCTCCCAAGTGTGTTGCTCTTTCGTTTTCCTCTTCAAAAATCACGTTCATCCTCTCCATAAAAGGTTTAGGATGCTTTTTTATGAGTTGGGGGTGTCTTGGAGTCAAAAACCCGAGTCCTAGTGAAAATATGATAGATTCACGTCCCGAGCGTCCATGGCAGCGTGAGGCGCTGGCCCAGGCGCTCAACAATTATGCATACTAGAAACTGCACCACAGCCAGCTACCTACGCTGGCTGTGGCCCTCAAAATTCGACTTTTGCGTTTTTGCTCCGATTTTACTCCAATCTGCGTCGTTTCGTCCCAAATTGCATCCGAATGATTCCTACACATATAAATACCATTATTTAGCACAAATCACCATATTAAACATATCAAACTTACCAGACATGAGCAAAGTATGAGGCGATCTATACCAAAATATGCATATATTAAGCCAATTATCAGACTGCAAATTATTAATGCAGTGTTGTTTTCCATCCACAGCTTCTGGGGCACAATGTTCATACTACCTCAAAGTATACTCAAGGAGGTTGACAAGATATGCAGAGATATATCTCTGGGGCAGCTCGGAGGAGAGAAAGAAACTATCCTTGGTTGCTTGGGAAAAGATCTCTTATCCTAAGAAGCGGAGGATTGAATGTTAAGGGTTGCAGGAACTGGAATATGACATTAGTGAGTAAGTTGTTATGGCAGCTGATTAAATGTATAAAGTCTTATGGGTGAAGTGGGTTCATGGGGTGTACATGAGAGCAGAAAAAAATATATGGAACCATAGCCCACGACAGATAGTAGTTGGTACTGGAGAAAGATTAATGGTCTGAAAATCAAAATGCAGAGCTGGTATGAGCAAGATAATTATAAGCTTACTAGAAGTGGTAACAACTCTATTTCCAGTAGTTATCTTGCTTTCATTGGTGAACATCCTAAGTTGAAGATAGCTAATCTGATATGGACCTCAATAGGTGGGCATTAGTCGGTTTTGTTCGGTTGTAGAATTTTGATTCGGTTTTCGGTTTGTGATTTTAATAACCAAATCTGACTGTAATAACTTCGGTTCGGTTCGGTTCGGTTTATTCATGTTGGGTTCGGTTTAATCGGTTCGGTTTTCAGTTTCACGCCATGAAAAAAATACTTCGAAACAACAAAAGTAGATTACTTTTTGCAGCCGATGCAAGTGCTTCTACTGTCTTCAACTAACCCATATACGTATATATATCTTTAAAAAAATATACATAAAATACGGAACATGTATTTTTCGTTTCTGTTGCTGTATCAAAGTTTATGTTGTTGACACGAAAGAGAGAGCTAAAGCTAATGCCATTGCTGATGAAATCCGCCATTGTTATGCTCGTTTCTGCCACTACCAAAGGTTAATTTCTTTGATCTATTTCCCACTACCAAAGACCATCGAAGCAAGTAATAAGTCAGCAAGCACAATGAAAATTAAAAATTCATAATTTTCATTTTTAAGAAATTGAAATGAAATGAAGCAAAAATTACCTGACAGAAGAGAGAAGCAGAAGCTTAGAGTAAGAAGAATGGCTATGAAGAGCTATGCTTAGATAATTGAAACCCCTCATCTTCTTTCCTTTTCCTCTTACCAAATTGTTCAAGATTTAACACTTCCTCAGTATTTTCTAGCAAATAAGCTTTAAGCTATGGATCAAGTGAATTGAGTAGTGAAAACAAGGAATGTGAAAAACGAGTAGAAAATTCGGTTTTTCGGTTTAACCGAAAAACGAACCATTAAAACCGACCACCAAATCGAACACCGAACTTTCTAAAACTATAAACTGCAAACCGACCGAATACCGAAAAATCGAAACCTAAGCAAAGGTTTATAGTGTGGTTGGCAGTGCACGGGAGGCTACTCACAAACGAGAGATTATTCAAGTTGCAAGTGCTAGTGGAGGATAACAGGTGCTGTTTATGTAATGCCTCCATGACTGAAACTAACATCCACTTATTTGTGGAGTGGACATGGATCAAAGCTCTAAGGCAATAGGTAAATCAATGGACAGACATCAAGATACCAGCAGTGAATATCTCACAGTCCTTGCATAGTATTAACAGGAAACATTGGAAGGTCTATAAGAAAGAATTGGCAGCTGCTATTAATGAGGCTGTGATTTACCACACATGGCATGCAAGAAATTGGAATATATTCAGAGGCATTATTGAACATAAAGAGGATGTAGTTCAACAAATAAAGAAGATCATAGAAAGAATACAAGTTAACCAGAGATTCACATAGAGCACGTAGATGTAGGAATTTAATACAGCAAATCCTATGTAATTAGAGTACATTGTAGCTATTTCTTGTTTTGTTGGAGGACAAATTTCTGGTGCAAGAAGGAGGTGCTCTTAATTTGTAATGGTTTTTTGGAGTTAATGGTAATTTGACAATGGTTACAAAAAAAAAAAAAAAAAAAAAAAAATCTAACAAACAAGATACGATGGTTAATGATAAAAGAAAAGATAAAGTTTTGCATGTGAAAAACTGATTCGAGACACGCTTTGGAAAACGTTGACTTCAAAAGTAGATTTCCGTCGCTACTCAGGTGCAAATAACAAAGTGAGGTGGAATCTTCTGATATGCACTCAAATAGAAGTTCAAAGAACTCTTAGTATCTCAATTGCTTTGGTAGGAATTTAGAATAAAGGAACAAATTGTTGAAGAGAGTAGTAAGATGAAGAGCGAAAAGATATGTTATCAAGTAATTATTTTCTACAAATGAGATAGGTATATATAGAGAGTGAAACATAACCAATATACCTATTCAGGTTAGGTTTATCATTTAATGATTGGATAACATCTTTTCACAAAAAAAATAGATATAGCATTAAAGAATGAATAACACCTTTTTCAGCAAAAGATTGTACCTTTTCAACAATAGACAAATTAAAGTTTGAATCGTTCTAAATAAATTCCAAGAATCTCCCACATGATTCAAGATCTCAAGGAATACAAAAGTAGTCTTTTACGACGCAATTGATGAAAGTTTCTTATGAACTTGAGACTCAATTAGTATGGAGACAACCATTCAGAAAGACCATTGTGAACTTGAATCTTGAACTAGGAATTTCTAGCTCAATTTTCAATTCAATCATACTCAATTTACGATCGTTGTTGTGGAGTTCATAATCGGGGTTGTACTTTAACAGCCTTGTGCTAGTGTCTTGATTCTTGAGTGCTCTAGATAAAGCCCAATCTCATAGGTTGCGGTCTCACAATCACACTTAGATAGGGGGCTTTTGCATCCGTACCCACTTTTTGTGCCACGTTTTAACTTATACCTGTTTTGTAAAAAAAATTGCATCCGTACCCGCTTTTGCGCATAACTTCAGCATGCGGGGCTGAAGTAGCAAAGGCGATCACGCAAAACTTCAGCATTCTAGTAGACGGGCCTGAAGTAGCTTGCGAGCTGAAGTTCTAGAGCTGAAGTTCCCTAGTTATAAAGACAAANTCATACGGGACTGGGGGACTTTAGCTCTAGAGCTGAAGTTTTTGTCTTTGTAAATGGGGAACTTCATGCTGAAGTTCTGAAGTTCCCCAGTTATAAAGACAAAAACATCAGCATACGGGCTGAAGTTCCCCCAGTTACACTGGAGAACTTCAGCTCTAGAGCTGAAGTTTTGACTTTTGTAAATGGGAAACTTCAACATACGGGGCTGAAGTTTCCAAGTTATAAAGACAACAACTTCAGCATAAGGGGCTGGAGTTCCCCAGTTTACAAAGACCAAAAACTTCAGCATAAGGGGCTGAAGTTTCCCAGTTTACAAAGACAAAACTTCAGCTCTATAGTTGAAGTTATCTAGAGTTGAAGTTTTGTCTTTGTAACTGGGGAACTTCAGCCCCGTATGCTGAAGTTGTTGTCTTTATAACTTGGGAACTTCAGCTCTAGAGCTGAAGTTTGTAACTGGGAAACTTGAATGTCTTTGTAATTGGGGAACTTCAGCCCCGTATGCTGAAGTTTGTTTTTATAACTGGCGAACTTCAGCTTAACTGGTGAACTTCAGCTCAGCGAGGGAAGGGGAAGCTGAAATTATTTAAAAAGTGGGTACAAGTTAAAAGTTTTTAGAAAAGCGGGTATAGGTTAAATGGAGGCGACCAAATAGGGTACCACACGACAGTTTTTACCTTAGATAGGTGAATTCTTCAAGGATATGTGAAAGAAGCATATCCAGCATGATTTTGCTACGAATTCATTCAAAGGATGTGCTCTTATTTGTTGGAATTTGTTTAGAGTAATGCGAAATTTAATGTGTCTATTGTTGAAAAGGTACAACTTTTTTTTTTATCTGTAAAGGTTTGATCTATTCTTTAAAGGATACCTTGTGAAGAGAAGTTAATCAATCTTTAAAAGGATACACCTATTTTGGCAAGGTATGTTCGTTATGTTCTTTATGTTTCTCTCTTTATAAATACGTATCCCATCCGCAGAAACCAATGACTAGGTAACTTCATCTTTTGGCTCTTCAACTAAAATACTTTCTTCAAGAGTTTGTTTCCTTCATTCCGAGTTTCTACAAAAGCAATTGAGAGATTTAAAAGTTCTCCATAACTTCTATTTGAGTGTACATTAGAAGATTTGTCTGTAGCTCTATGAAGTATTTTTGGTGAGCCCCATTGAAATACACGGTCCACACCAGCATGACTTAATTTTCTAGAATTTAAGTGGTTCATTATATCTTAGGAGTTGGGAGTAGGTCACTTTGCTATTTACACCTGGGCAGTGACATAAATCTACTCTAAAATCAGCGCCTTCCGATGCGTGCCTCAAACTGTCTTTCCACATCCAAAACTTTATCTATTCTTCTATTATTAGCTGTCGTCTTGTTTGTTGATTAAATGTTGTTTCTATCTCTAAAATTTTCCAACTTCTTAAACAAGTAACACAGAGATGAAGTGTTATGCCTATTGCCCAGTAATGTCGGTTGTTAATTTGTAACTAGCATGTGGGCTTCTTTTGGAGCGTTCATTTACATGGCCAACAAATAAAGAACACCATAAACTAAAGATTGCTTTTGATTTTAACTGTGTGCTACGCTACTCTAACCTGCGACTAACGGAGATTCAAGTATTGGCTCCCAGCTTTTCTAGTGAAACACTAGCTGGTTTGCAGGTATAAGGTTTCTTAAGAAATATTTAACTGGAAAAGCTTGCTTCGTACTTTGTAGAAGTTGAAGCTTCGCCATTACTAGGTAGATGCATAAATTAATTGGGACTATGAATGATGCGTTTTACATTTTAAAGCTTATGTTTCACAGGCTAACATACAAACTCAATCTATGGATTAAAAAGTGTAATTAAGATGGGGGATTGAGAGGAAACCCAAGATTGAGTGCAGCTGCATTTGTCATAACAGATGAACACGGTGTACATATATAAATCTTTATGCTGAGATTTCTGCGGTTCATCTTCAGCGGTGTATCACAAATGGGGTAAGCAAACTGTTTCACTCCTTTTCAAGTAAAAATTGTGCAAAGTTTCGAAGATCCCACGGATTACGGGATGGTGCAAGTTGTGATTAATCTAATCGAGAAGCTTAATATATGCATTCAACACGGAACCAACTTGCTGATAACTCGGTGAAACTGTATGTAAAGATGCAATATCTTTCTTTTTACAACTCTAATTAGAGTTGATAACATCTCCATTCCTTGCTAAGTTGCTCGGACACGGGTGCGGGTGCCCGATACGGGTGCGGATCTTTCAAGATGTAAATTTTACGATTTGGGGATACATATCCTAGTACGGATACGGGTGCAGGGATCCGGCTAAAAATAATTAAAAAAATAAAAATCTCTCTAATTTATGAGAAATTTTGTGGAATACTTATGTATAACTTGTAAAGTGTGGATTTTCTTTTTATTCTCAAGTTGTAGACAAGTAAAAGTTTGATTTCTTAGATAATATATGCTATTTTTTTCAAATTTACCCTAGTTTTAGTTATGATTCGGTAATCAAATTGTATTTCGTCTCGATTTTTTCTGTCCGTCATGGTCAAAGTACCCAAAATTGCTTGACCAGATCCGGTACGGATCCCATACCCACACCCATACTAATGTCGTGTCGACACGGGTGCGGCACCTAAACTGCCATGTCAGAGCAACTTAGATTCCTTGTATCGAAATTCCAGAGTCCTCGTAGCTGTCTGCTGCGACTTATATGTTAATAATTTTCAACCTGTCATGGGACGAGAGAAGTATAGATGCAGAATTGCTTAGATCTGATACCAATATTGAGTTGAGATGGATGCGGGGGCATACTAGGGACAAGGTGGGGTGACCCCTCCGGAGGAGAAGATGCGAGAGATGAAGCTAAGACGGTTCAGGCATGTTAAAAGGAGAAGCACAAATTCCCTAATCAAGAGGTGTGAGGTGTGAGAGGTTGACCTTGGGGAGTAAGAAGAAGGTTAGAGGTAGGCCAAAGAAGTCTAGGGGAGAGGTGATCAGGCGGGAGATGGCTCAGCTTGAGCTATTCGAGAACATGACCTTTGATAGGAGGGTGTGGAGCTTGAGAATTAGGGGTAGAAGGTTAGTAGGTAGTCGAACGATTCCCTCTGTGTTCTTTAGTTCAATAGTATTAGTGTTAGTATGGTATTCCTTTTATTCTTAGTTTGTTATTATCACATATCATGTATTGTTATTACTTGCCATCACTACTCCCGTATTTGCTATCACTGCATATCTTGCACTGTTATTACTTGCTATCAGTACTTCTTTCGTCTTTTCTTTTGCTATCTTGGAGTTAGTTTTCTAAATATCGTGTATTGTTATTACTTGCTATCTAGGTCTTCCATCTTTTCTTTCGCCGAAGGTCTATCGGAAACAGTCTTTGTGCGCTTCTAAAGTAGGGGTAAGATCGCGTACATCCTACCTTCCCCAGACCTCACTTGTGGGATCACACTAGGCTGTTATTATTGTTGATACCAATGCTGAGTTACAGACTACCTATTTCAATGTGCTGCATTCTTGCAACTTATTTGTTTGTAGTTTAATAGCCTTATATCCTTATATTACTGGTACTGCAACCCGTGTATACCTCTATATTGCTACTAGCACATGTGTGATAAGGAGAAGTATGTTTGCTCTAAGCTAGCAAAAGCACGGCAGTGCATTCAACTTTGAATCCACCAAGAAATTTCTGGCTAGGTGGTTGATTAAGAAAAAAGAATGTCCCTTAGAAAATATGTTGTTTCATTTCCTCAAATCTATCTTGGCATGGAAAATAAGTCTCATATGATTGTCTAACTTGATGCTTATTATACTTTTTGCACTATGTCTAAATACTGGCCAACAGGACAAAGATATGACTTTATTTTTTTCAGAATCAGGACTTGATGTAGAGACATATATAACCTCTTATTTACTTGTAAAAAAAAGAACATAGATACCTCTTATTCGATGCTCCATGATAATTATTCTCAATTTAATCGCGGAAGTCATGAGTATTAGAAAAGCAATGAAGATAGCTTTGTGTAAAACATGTAATCAAGTGCTTAGCAAGGATATGATGGTACTGTGGGATGTTAAAATTGTAACTAGAAACATGTGCTAGACTTCATGTCAAATGTTGTAGCTTCTTTAATGGTAGAAAGTGATGAAACACTTCCGTGTCTTTTGGAAAATCACATTCAGTAATTCTTATCCCAGTTGATGGGTTCACTATCTAAGGGAAATACTACTACCTTCTCCTTAAAACAAAAAAAAAAAGAGAAATAATTGGCTATTTAAACATCTTTCTCCTTTTCAATCGTTTAAAAGAAAAACATCAACTGCCTACCATTACACTAGGTTGGTCGTCTCTTCACTTCCATGGCAACTATGATGTGCCCATCCGCCACGACGCCCGACCCTGCCGCTGGTGGTGCTAGCAAGCCATGCCGCCTGCTGTGGTGCCCCCCCTGCTGCTCGCCTTTATTCTGGTTAACTTTTGGCAAAGGAATCTGAGCCCTTCCTACCAACATACAACCACTTGATGTACCAGGATCAGATTTTGACCAAACACGAACTACTTCCAAGTTCAAGTACTTGTAGGGGTCATACATCCCTAATGGAACTTGGTATTTTATATTCCACTCTGGATTTGGCAATCCTTCTGCTGCTGGAGTTATGAATTCGTCTCCTGGATTCACCCATCCGATGACTCTATATATCCGTTTCGCGCCATCGGGATGTCTTGTGACCGAATCAATGTCTTCAGCATGATGCACTGAAATATTCAGAAAATACTCATATTCTTGTTCCTCAATGACTCTTTTCCTCTTCAATGTTGTTGAATAAAATTCAGGAATCATCGGCATGGTCTTGTGGATGTCTTTTCGTTTGTACCCTGTAAATAAAGAAGAGATTACTATAAAGCAATTCTTTTATTCCTAAGTCATAATAAGGGAAAATAAAAAGACTGATTACATGCAAGTTACTTGAATTTCAGGGAAGTTGAAAAGGCTCATTAGTTTACAGAATTTAATGGGAAACAGAGGATGAAGTCAAGCAGGAAATTTCTACTTAGTAGCATACTACTTTAGGAGCATAGAATTGTGTACCAAACAGGTCAATTATTAAGAGAAAAATTAGGTTTCATACTGACAATTGATATCGTTATTTTATTTGTAATAAATTTAAGTTATATGCATTAACAATGGTATACGACCGAAATCGGGTATGACCGATTTTGTAGGCTCTCGAGGATAAGCTCATAATGGATCTGACTCGAGCTCGATGACATAATATGAAGCATGTAGATCGAAGCACTCGCTGAGAATCGAGGCCGAACATAACCGACGTCGAGTAACAGAATGACGAGATATTAGTAACCGACCAAAGATCTCGGCGGAAATCTCGATAGAAATTGAACCAAGCGGTTATTGACATCAATCGTGGGATTTATTTTCGTTATTAGAGTTGTATCTTATTTAGGATCCCTCTACTATGTAAAGAGGAACCCATTTCATTTGTAAGATATATACATTCACTGATAAAATAATATACATGTTGCTCTTTATTTAATTATCATTCACTGTTGTTCTTACTATTTGATCTCGATATTATCCCGAACCAAGATGGATATATTGCTACAACACTGGTTTGATTTATTCTGTCATTCAATTTATCTATTTAATTCATCATTTATCGATTGGTATTGAATCAGAGCACGTATACTTAAAACCACAATACAAACTTAATTGTTACTCGAATTTTAGGGTAAACAGTTTGATGCCCGCCGTGGGGCTAAGGATAATAGTGATTGTTCAGTATTGATTCTGGTAAAACACACTATTTTACACTTGTTTTTGTCAAGAATTTTTGCTTTCAGTTTGAAACATGTCAAACTGATAAAACGCATCCACACACGGTGACGATGGCCTCGGGCTTCGCAGGGAAAACGAGAATGTTATTGCTCCAGGAATCGAGGTGCCACAGGCTGATCTCACAGGAGCACCGCCAGTCAACCCGGTCGATGTCAGTTCGCACGTTGCTCTGAATGTGAACTTAGGCGCAGATCTCGAGGAGAGTGTATGCAGAGAAGGCCGAACTGATACCCGAGGTACACAGGGTAGAGGAGACGAAGGAGCCAGTCTTCAAGTGATATTCGAAATGCTTCAGGCTCAACAAACTGCCATTGCTCAGTTAAAAAATCAGCATAGAGGTCCAAATAGGGCCGAACAAGAGACTACTCGACGTACCGAGCCAGTACTGGAAAGATTGGGTGATAACACCGACTGATCCTGCTGTAATGAAGATGCTAGAGGAGCTCACCAGGAGAATTGAATCAGGAGAGAAAAAAATCAAAGTCAATGACAAAAAGGTGGAGACTTACGACTCTCGATTTGACCAGATACCAGGGGCACCACCGATCTTGAAAGGAACAGATTTGAAGAAGTTTGTGCAAAAATAGTTCCCTATGAGTTCAGCTCCGAAGCCCATTCCAAAGAAGTTCTGTATGCCTGACATACCCAAATATAACGGGAGCACTGACCCCAATGAGTATGTCACCTCTTACACATATGCCATTAAGGGTAATGACTTGGAGGACAACGAGATCGAGTCTGTGTTGCTGAAAAAGTTCGGAGAGACCCTGTCGAAGGGAGAAATGATTTGGTATCACAACCTGCTACCAAATTCCATCGATTCATTCGCCATGTTGGCGGATTCTTTCGTAGAAGCGCACGCCGTGGCCATAAAGGTTGCAACAAGGAAATCGGACCTCTTCAAGGTGAGACAAAGGGATAATGAGATGCTAAGGGAGTTCGTGTCTCGATTCCAAATGGAACGCATGGAGTTGCCACCAGTCACAGATGATTGGGCCGTTCAATCTTTCATCAAGGGCTGAATGAACGGAGTTCGATAGCATCGCGACACTTGAAACAAAATTTTATCGAGTACCTAACTGTAACTTGGGCATATGTTCACAATCGATATCAATCAAAGATCAAAGTCGAAGATGACCAATTGGGAGCTCCTTCCGGTTTAGTACATCCAAATCAGTCGACATGTAAAAATCAGAGGGATATCGATAGGGAGCCAAGGTCGAATAAAGATCGGTACCAGCCATATATTGCAGATCGAAGGAATAACGGTCCGGGACGCAACTCTACCCGGAATGATCGAAGAAGCGATCGAGGACAGATTTCTCGAGGACTTATAAGTAAAACTGGCTTCGACAAGTATGCGGATCCCACAGAGGCGCCTCGGCTATCAGAGTACAATTTTAACATCGATGCATCAGGCATTGTATCGACTATCGGAAGGATCAAAGACACTCGGCAACCCAGACCTATACAATCCGATCCTTCTCAAAGGAACCCAAATTTAATGTGTAAGTATAACGGCACACACGGTCACATGACCGTAGATTGCAGGTAGTTAAGGGAGGAGGTAGCCCGTCTATTCAATGAGGGTCACCTTCGAGAGTTCCTCAGTGATCGAACTAAGATTCACTTCAGGGAAAGGAACAACAACACGAATAATGAACAAGAAGAACCCCAATATGTCATTCATATGATCGTCGGAGGGGTCGACGTTCCACAAGGCTCCATGTTCAAACCCACTAAGCTGTCAATCACTAGAGAGAAACGGACTCGAGACTATGTGCCCGTAGGCACTTTATCATTCAATGATGAAGAAGCAGAAGGCATTTCTCAACCACACAATGACGCTATGGTAATTTCTATCTTGATAAATAAAATTCAAGTGAAGCGTGTTTTAGTGGATCTAGGTACCTCGACAAACATCATCAGATCGAGGATCGTGGAGCAGCTCGGCCTGCATGACCAAATTGTACCTGCATCTCGAGTTCTAAAAGACTTCAATATGGCCAGTGAAACAACTAAGATGGAGATTATCCTACCGGTGAACATGGCTGGAACTATCCAAGATATTAAGTTTCATGTCATTGAAGGCGACATGAGATATAATGCGGGAAAAACGGTATACGGAGAACAACATGCTGCAAAGGAAATGTTTGTGGTCGATGAGGTAAAACTGATTTTGACATTATTGACCTCAAAAAATTCGAGCACCAAAGGTAAACAGGCGGCCAAATAGCAATCACCGCTCTCAGCCTCGCCGAATCGGAGAAACGGGTAATAGATGAAGAAGAAGAGGAGGATTTTCTAACACCTCGGACCTTTGTAGTTCCAGAAGATTCAGACGCCACCAAATCAATAGTCGAAGAGCTGAAACAGGTTATACTGATCGAGTACCTGCCAGAGCGAAAGGTATACCTGGGTTAAGTCCCAAACTCGAAAAAAAACTTATTCAATTTCTTATTGATAACATCGATTATTTTGGATGGTCCCATTTAGACATGACAGGGATCCCACCAGATATAACAACACATCGACTGAGCTTGGACCCCAAGTTCAGACCGATGAAGCAAAAGAGAAGGCTCTAGTCCGAGGTAAACATGCCTTCATAAAGGACGAGGTAACTAAACTTCTCAAAATAGGGTTCATTCAGGAGGTGAGATACCCCGAATGATTAGCTAATGTAGTTGAAGTCCCTAAAAAAAGGAACAAGCTTAGAATGTGTGTAGACTATAAGGACTTGAACAAAGCATTTCTGAAAGATTCTTTTCCATTCCCTAACATCGATCGCATGATCGATGCCACGACTGGCCATGAGATCCTTACTTTTCTCGACGCCTATTCCGGGTACAATCAAATCCAAATGGACGCGGAAGACCAAGAAAAAATCTTTTATCACCAAGTATGGAACCTATTGCTATAATGTAATGCCATTCGGGCTAAAAAATGCAGGAGCTACATATCAACGCCTACTTAACAAAATGTTCGAAGAACAAATAGGTAAGTCAATGGAAGTTTATATTGACAACATGCTAGTTAAGTCCCTGCGCACAGATGACCATTTGGCTCATTTGAAGGGAACATTCAAAATCTTAAGGAAGTACAACTAAGGGTGTCTAACGGGCGGGCCGGGCCGGGCCGATTACGTTTTTTTTCTAACCGGACGGGT